>JAJMKQ010000043.1:0-38949 GCA_030569395.1 Petasospora rhodanensis
GAGAACCTCGACGGACACCAACTCAGTGCGAAATCAGACTGTAAATGTGCAGCAGGCGGACTGTTCAACACCGACACTTCAGAAGTCATAGTCCACGATCTCAAATCCGCAGGCTCCAGCGCGTCGTACACTCTCAAGACACCATCACTCCCAATGGCAGCCAATCTGAGTCCCAGATGCGAAGGGGCGAATGCAACATCGTACAATGGACCACGGGCATCGGTCAACACAGCCAATCTCTTCCAACGACGCCCGGAGCCCGGAGCTTCATCCAGATCCTCCTCCCAGATCCGCACGGTCTTGTCATATGACACAGAAGCCAACACCCTCCCAAACTCAGGCGACGCCCACGTCAGCTTCACCACGGACGAATCGTGTGCCTTCCACGAATCGTTGAGGATCCATTCGTTCGTGGTGGCATCCAGGTCAAACACCTTGATGTGCTGGTCCGAGGAGCACGTGGCGAGCTGTTTGCCGTAGAAGTCGTACGCCACATCATGGATGAGCTCCTCGTGGTTGGTGGAGAACGGTTTCATGTCGGTGATCGATATTTGTTGATGTTCTGTGTTGTTTTTGTTGTTCGTTGTTGTCCCTGGGTTGAAACCGAAATTTTGGAAGCTCGTTCGAACTGGTGTCTGGGTGTGTCCCTTAGCCGGGAGCCGGGGGCAGCTATCACGATCCCGCACCGAAAGCGCTCATTACATAGAGGGGGAATGCTCAGCTGAGTAAAGGACATAGACACATATCCACAATGTCACTGCTGGACTGTGCTCCAGTCATCACACGCATCGGCGACTTCCTCTGCTTCAGGGACAGAGAGCACTTCCGCGCGTGCGATCCTCGTGTTGCGCAGGCTTTGGATGCCACGGAGGAGCAGTACTGTCGCCAGAGACTCGTGGGCTCCGGGCTGCGGGAGGGAGAGGAAGGGCTGTTGTTGCTCGAGTGCGATACGCTCACTGCATTCACCAATCTCACTCTCAAAGACCCCACGAGGACATGGACCACGCTCGTCCATCTGTACACGCCGCTATGGGAGAAGGTACGAGAAGAAGATGACGTTGATCTGGAGCAGTTGTTTGGAGAGGGGAAGATGCTCAGTGAGCAGGACAAGGCCACGATCTTGAAGAACTTGGAGAAGTTCATCAAGCTGGACAATGCGGACGAGCGTGTGCTCTACCTGATGTCGGAACGCATAGCTCAGATCATCAAGAAGTTCACCGTGTTCAAGTTCGAAGAACTCGTGGACAACTTCCACAAAGAGGAGTATTCAATTGTGGCCCTGCTCATTGACACGCTCAACATCTTGGGACAAGAGGAGCACGTCCTGGAGTTCTTTCAGCAGGAAAACAAGTTCCCATTGGACTTCTTCCCAGACACGATCTTGGACTCAGGGGACCAGCTCGATAAAGAGGCACTCTCGTTAGTGATCACAGACCTCGCAGATTACTTCAACGGCAAACTCAAGATCATACATCAATGCTTCCGTGCAGATCAGGTGCCCACTGTCATGATGGCTTACACCGAACGTGTCATTGAGAAAGATGTCATCAACAGATTCATCACGAGGGAATGTGACAAACAGATCGACATTGTCCCACCGGTGTACTACCAACTGGTGATGGTGTTTGTCTCCAAACTGAACTGCGACGAAGAGGACAAGGCCATGGTGATCACATTCATCAACATGAACTTTGAGCCGTTGATCAAGGAGTTCCTCGAAGGGACAGTACGGAACTTTGAACAGCGGGCCCTTGAGGAGATCAAGAAGTTCCAGGAACAGTACGAAGAACAGCAGAAGATGGAGAAGGACAATATCTACAAGACACTGATGGATGAATACAGCACCGAGGACCAGGCCAAGACGAACAAGTTTGAACTCCTCACGAGTTTCACCAAGATCTTTGCCAAATCGAATCAGAACAACGAGGCAGAGATCAACTTCAAACTCAATCTCGAGCTCATCAACAAGAATCTCCAAAACTTGCGGAACTTCATCAACTTCGAGCTTTGCACGGAAATCATCGCACAGGCCAAGTCCAAAGTGGAACTCGTGATGACATTCCAGTCCATTGACCACTGCATCCTGGATCACAAGACTCTGAACGAAGAAGTCGAGCTGATCTTTGTCAAACTCATCACCATCATCGAACAGGACCACATCTACCCAGGATTCAAGAAGGCCGACTCGATTCTCAACAGGTACGATCCACTGGAGAGCATGGGCACGATGAACACCGTCGAGCCACTGGTTAACTTCACAGAGCTGATCAACATCGGAGACCTGATCTACCAGATGCTCGAGATCTTCTACGAGAAGGAGCTCGTGAAGCGGAAGGTGGTGGATAAGAACGATTTCCTCACCAGTGCCAACCAGGCCAAGAAGCGGTTCGAGAACACACTGGACAGTCTGGTGGCGAAGGGGTTGAACACCGGTATTGACAAGCTGATGGATGGAGAGGTCGAGTTCATATTTAACACACAGCTCTTGCCAAACGACTACAACCCAAAGGGAGATGCTGAGCCGACAATTGGTCCAACAAAGTGTGCTGTGAAAGTTGTGCAGCTCTTGTCCAACCATATCAACTTGCTCAACGGCTCTACGGAGAAGGGCATCATCGACGTGTTCCAACAGGAGATTGGTGAGCGGTTCTTCCAGATCATTGTGAAGAACATCAAGAAGAGACAGATCTCCACCACGGGAGCCATCATCCTCATCAGTGATTTGAACTTGTACTACGACTTCATCCAGAACACTTTGAAGCAGAAGAACATCACCCCACTGTTTGCCGCACTGAAGGAGTTGGGGCAGCTCTACTTGATCTCGAGTGCAGACTCCAAGGAACTGGGTAAACTCATTGGTGATTTGACAAAGTTCAACGGGATTTTCAAGCAGGAGGAGATCTACGAGTTTGTCACCAAGCGCACGGATTGGCTCAAAGTTAAAAAGGACGTCGAAAAGGCCATGTATGGCGTGTGTATAATCAGTTGATCACCTTCTCATAGTACACCCAGATCTCGCCCAAGTAGTCAAACAGAATCTCCTCCTTCTCGTCGTACTCCACCAGTGTCCCCTGGTAGTATGGATCCTCACTGGCACCGACAACGTCGTAGGCACAGTAGAGATACCCACCACAACCAAACATCACGTCCCATCCACTCGCCGGCTCACCCAAGTCGTTATTGATCACACGCTCTTGGTTTGGAGGCACAAGCACAGCCTTGATCTTCTGTGGACCTTCATACGTCTTTCTCAGATCCTCAGCGGAGGCAAACACCTTCTTGTAGAGATCCATCTCAATGTCCTTCTCAGCCTCTTCATCACGCTTACAAGTGATGAATCCGGAGTTCATCCACAGCAGAGTGTGGTCGTCCAAACCGGACAAGTGTGCCGGGTGTGTCGTACACAGCATATGACTCTTCAGTGCCTTTCTCCGCATGTCATCCTCGTCGTTGATGAGTCTGTTCTCGTTTGGATTCAGCACACCAACGGCACCAACTCCATACTTGTTCAAGTAGTACTCCTCGTCACCAGCGATGGAGAACCCGAGCCAGAAGAGTTCCTTGTCACCGTGGACTCTTGTGGTTGCTGCATGCCACATCTGGAGCATGTTGATTGTCAACGTGGATCTCATGTGTCGTTTCTTGTTGATGGCCACCACCCCGGACTCCTGGACGTGTTTGTAGCGCTCGCCAAAGAATCTGTTTTGGAGTGTATGGTTCGTCAGTGGTGGGATGTCAAAGAAGGCTGTGTCGAGCTTCGTTGGGAGAAGTTTGTGGAAATAGGTGAGTTCTGGTCCTGTCATGCGGTCATATAGCATTCTGTCTTTGAAGAAGAAGGCCCCGAGCTTCTTGTACACGTCAGATTGGAGGATGTATGTGTCCAGATCGACGAACGGCACTGTGTCTGTGTCAATGACAATTGTGTCCTCGAACGAGCTGAACAGCAGAGTCAAGAGCTTGTTTCCGTACGTCACGAATCTGTGGTCGTCAGGGTTGATTGCCTCGCTCATGTCCACGTACCAAATCTCCTGTGGTGGGAAGATGTCCTTCTCCTTGCCCGTGAGATACGTCTGTGCAAACTTGGCAAACGAGGGGATCTTGTCCAAGTGGAGCTCAGTGGTTCTCGACACCAGTGTCAGGGCCTTCTGCGACTCCGGGCTGAGGTCACCACGGTGCATGATCTGGATAGGCATGGTGTTGTTCAATGCTCTCAGTGTCAGGATCAAACTCGAAAGCTCACCGACGTGCTTGTCTGCTGCAGTGATGGCAATGCCCTTCCCGTTGTACGCATCCTTCAACTCTCTCGTGAAACACTTGTTCTCTGGGGCGTTGGGCGTGGTCTTGTCGGACACGTCCTTGAGGTACTTCTCCATCACGGGCAACTGGTGCAGCTCCTCCCTGTTCCAGCGGACATACTTCGGGTACTTTCTCGTCAAAAACTTGAACAGTCTCTTCTCGTTCTCCTCGCACGTCACCTTCTCGCTGTCAATGCTCAAGGGCGTAGGGTTGTCGATGTAGCACTGGCTGAACACTCTGAGATGGGTCATCCAGTTGGTCATGGCAAACTCCGAGTCGTGCGACTCCTGACGGGCCTTCTCGTACTTGGCGTCCCATTCGTACTGCTTGTTACGCTCCTCCACGAGCTTCTTCACCTGCTCCTCGTCGGTGATCTGGTGGTTCTCCTCCAGGTCCTTCTTGAACTCGTTGAGACGCTCCTCCATGAACCGCTCTCGCGTGTCAAAGATGTATCCGTTGTAAGGGTAGCCGTACTCCAGATCATGGATCATCCAGTCCGGGTCCATCTCGTACAGCTTCTCGAAGTACGCGGAGCATCTCTCCTGGAGGGGCAGCTCGACAAACTTCTCTGGCTCCAGGGTCTTGACCAGCTCTGCGTACACCTTCGGGGTCGGGTACTTGCCGTTGATAAACACGAACTGCGGATGGCTGGTGACAGCGGACGACGCGGGCTGCTCGGAGTCGAAGAAGTCGTAGAGGGCCTCGAAGCGCGTGCTGTTGAACTGGGCGATGGAGCCGTCGATGTAGGTTGCCGGGAGCGATGCCAGCGTGAGGTATGCCAGCGCGAGCAGCAGGGGCAGCACCACGATGAAGCGCGGTTGCGCCGCCAGAAGACGGTACCACTTTGAGCTGTGCGCGAGCTGTCTGTGCCAGTTGGCCAGTCTGAGCCTGAGACGCTGCATTTGGGTGGATTTAGGCTCTGTTGTAGAACGTTGTGCTGCTTATCGGTGAACGGGCGGCGATGGTTGATCCCTGAATTTTCCTTCGTTGCACCGCGTCTCTGCGAGCGCGCCAGGCACACGGTAGCTACGCCAATCCAAGGCGAACGGTCTGTAGTGTATTGTATGGTGATTATTAAATTAGTTTGGCAGAGGCGTCCGAGGCTGTCGACACAAAGAAGCGGGGGTCCTTGCAGTCGCGTGGTGTCTCTCTGATCACGTCCTCCACGTTCCATCTAGGCTTCTTGCCGTCCAGCGAGCCGCCTGCGATACCCGAGCTGAACTTGAGGAACAGCTTGTCGCCCACCTCGCTGAGGTGGCGCAGGAGGTAGTCGATGTCCTCCTTCTTCAGAGCGGCACTGACACACAGACGCACACGCGACGACACAAGCGGTGTGGCTGGGTACCCGACAACAACGACGGCAATCTTTCTTCTGTAGAGCATTCTCGAGAAGGCGGGCATCTTAGATGGGGCAAAGAGCAGCAGTGGAATCACAGGAGAGTCATCCACACCGTACACGATGAATCCCAGTCTCTGCAAACCGAGTCTGAGGTAACGCGAGTTGAATGCGATTCTGTCCAGTCTCTCACGGCCCTCACCTGGGTTCACCTCTCCCATAATGATCTTCATCGACGTCAAAATCTGTGCCAGCACCGGAGCGGCAATGGCCTCGGCATAGTTCTGGCCGTTGATATCCAGTCTGAGACGGTCAATGAGCTCCTGCTTACCACTGACATAGCCACCAGCGGCACCGAACGACTTGGTCAGCGTACCCATCAAAATGTCAATCTCCTTTGGATCAATCCCAAAGTAGTCACAGACACCGCGGCCACGGGGACCGATGGCACCAATGGAGTGAGCCTCGTCGACAAAGAGGTAGAACTTGTACTTCTTCTTCAACTCCAAAAGCTTTGGCAAGTTGGCGAGTGTGCCCTCCATGGAGTACAACCCCTCGACGGCAATGACAATCTTCTTCCAAGGACGATGCGATCTTGGCTGTCCTTGTGAAATCTGTTCTCTGAGCAGCTTCTCCAACGCCTCCATGTTGTTATGTGGGAAAGTCTTGACCGAGCAACCAGAGAGTCTGACACCGGTTCTGATGGATGTATGGTTGAGCTCGTCCGAGATGATGAGCGACTTCTTGTCGAGCAAGGATGCAAAGAGCGAGGCATTAGTAGCGTACCCCATCGAGAAGAGAATCGAGTCGTCCACGCCGATGAAGTTGGCAATGGTTCTCTCAGTCTCTCTGTGCAGCGATGTCGTACCAATCACGTTACGTGGGCCACCAACGGCAATGCCAAACTTGTCCACAGCCTCGAGCGCTGAGTCTGTACAGGCACCTTCACTCTGTGCGAATCCAAGGTAGTTGTACGATGAGAGGTTGAGACATGTGGAGGTGGTGCCAGGGTACGTGAAGTACTTGTTGTAGTCGTGTGCGTCTCTGTCGATGCACGTGATGAGTCTGCCTGGGACACCGGCGGTTGGTCTGGCGAAGCAGTCATCGATCTTCTGCTTCATACGACGCACGTAGAACGACTCGAACTTGGAGTACCACGGAGCCATTCCGTCCTTCTCGAGCAGGTCGGCATACTTGCCCGGGTGGAAGTACGTGCCGAAGAAATCCTTGATGTGGCCCACGATGATCAGGATCAGGTAGTTGAGATATGTGATGAGCAGCACGTAGTACGGCGGCTCGTCCTCGATGGGGTCTGGCAGCGGCACACCCTGGCGGGACACGGTGGTGTAGCGGTACTCGTCCGACGTGAGCGAGCCAAACTCATTCTCCTTCTTGTCCGCCACGGAGAGCCCGCTGAGGTCGATCTGTGGTATCGTTCGGGACATTGCGAATGGGCAGCGGTTGATAGGATGGGATATGGGGTCTGTGGGCAGTCGCTGGAGTCCTTCGTACGCCAAACAGTGGTGCCAAAACCGGTGGACGGGGCAGCTCAAATAATTTCTCGCGTTGGAAACCAAAAACACTCGCGCCCGCGGGTCCTCCGTCGCCGTCGCGCTCCACCGCTGGGAGATCAACGGCGGATAGGGGCAACGCGCGGAATGGGTGGATACGGCCGGGTTTAGGGGGTGGTGGAGATGATCTACCGTTACAGTTGCTCTCCTAGCTCTGTAAAACACCACCTCCCCTTTTCTCTGACTATCTGACGACACTCCGGATCCTAAACAGCTGAGAAGATTGTACCCCTATTTGGTTCGAAGCCCTGGCCCTCGTTATGTTTTGCTGACGTAATTGTTTACGTTTGAAGTTAAGATGTGGTGTCCGGGTGTACACATGGTGCACCGGTCTTCTCAAACCGCCAAAGTGTCAACATCTGCTGAGAGTGTAAAGAGTCGGAGAGAGACCATCAGCAATGCCCAGACTCCAGTCACTGATCCTCACAGCCATTGCGACCGCACTGGTTGCCACAGCACATGGGCACCTGCGACCACTCCAGGCGGCCTCGGGCTTCGCTATCTATGGCTACCTCTCCACGGATTACCTGATCCCTCGTCTGGCTCCACACTTCACCGCTAAGGGCCTCTTCGGGAAAGATTTATCGAAGAAGGACAAACCTGTCATTCCAGAGACCATTGGTGCCGTCTCTGCGACGGCGTATCTCTTCACCATGTTCTTCTTCATCCCATTCCTCTTCTACAAGTATCTGGTGACATCCACCGCGGGCGGTGGTGAGCGTGGCGGTGGGTTACAATTGGACCAGGGCAACGAACTCTTCCCACACGACAAGCTTGCCGGATTCCTCAGTGCGATCCTCTGCTTGGAGAGCATCCTGCTCCTTGGACTCGCAGATGACTTCTTCGACCTCAGATGGCGTCACAAGTTCTTCATGCCAGCCATCGCAGCCATTCCCTTACTGATCGTGTACTACGTCGACTTTGGTATTACACACGTCCTGATCCCAACATGGGCACAACCATACTTCCACGGTGCGACGACTATCGAACTAGGTTGGTTGTACTACGCATACATGGCCTCCGTGGCGATCTTCTGTCCAAACTCGATCAACATCCTCGCTGGTGTCAACGGTCTCGAGACCGGCCAGAGTGTGGTCTTGACAATCATCCTGCTCTTGAACGATGCTTGCTACCTCATCTCAGACAGCTCAAAGCCAGCTGCATTTGATTCTCATCTCTTCTCTGCCTCTCTGCTCATCCCATTCCTCGGTGTCTCTCTTTCTTTATTCAAGTACAACTGGTGGCCAGCCCGTGTCTTTGTCGGTGACACGTACTGTTACTTTGCAGGCATGGTCTTTGCAGTGGTGGGAATTCAGGGCCACTTCTCCAAGACTCTGCTGCTCTTCTTCATCCCACAAATCTTCAACTTTGTCTACTCCGTGCCACAGCTGTTCAACTTTGTGCTATGTCCAAGACACAGAATGCCTAGATTCAATGTGGATGATGGATTGATGTACCCATCTTACGCCAAGTTTGATGAGAAGCCCTTGAAGGGGTACGTTGAGACTGTGATGCGTATCTTGGCGAAGTGTAAACTCTTGGACATCGTCGAGGGTAAGGATAAAGACGGTAAGACGAGAATATTGGAGTCGAGTAACTTCACTCTGATCAACTTGACACTTGTATGGTTCGGCCCAATGAGGGAGGACAAGTTGTGTTTGACCTTGTTGACCATGCAGTTCATCATCGGTGTCTTGGCCATTGTTGGAAGACACACTATTGGACCAATGCTGTTTGGTTACGACAACATTTGGACTATTCAGTGATGCTATAAAAAAATAAATAGACAAGCTTATGCTAATGATGCTGATATTATATAACTGTAGTAGTACATTCTGATGAATGTTGATTGTGAGGGTGAGGGGTATTGGTTGGGGTTGTATGACGAGACAATTCACTTCTTCTCAAAGGACTCGAAAAGAGCGCATCTCTTCTCCCAGAGGTCAGCAACCCAGCCGTTAACCTCCTCAGTCTTGACAGCAGCTCTTGCACTCCAGAACTGGTCGAGTCTCTTCTCGCCTTGGTACTTCTTCTCATACTCGTAGCACTGCAACAACAGCTCGAATTTGTCAATGTCCTTGACGTATCTAGCTTCGAGAGTTCTGATCTCCTCGTAGTCCAACCAGCACTCCAAGATCTCCTGGCCACGCTCCTCGTCGTACTTCTTCACAAGCTCAGACAAGTACTTGATGGTCTCGAGCTCTCTTCTGTGCTTCTCATCCTTCCCCACAACGTCGAACGGAGTGATGTCTCCAACGATCGCCTCGGCAATGTCGTGGATGATGGCGATCTTCGTACACTTCGAAGTGTCAACGGTCTTGTCCTTGATAAGCATAGCAGTCACAGCCATACGGTACATGTGGTCAGCGATGGATTCACAAGGTGTGATGCCGTGGTCGACCCAGCCTGTTCTTCTCTGGAGCTTGAGAAGAGACACTATTTGGAGGAAGGCGAGCACATAGTTCGATGGCTGGTCGGCACACTGTTGTGTCAGGATGTCCTTGATCTCATCTGGGATGGCGGACTCCACGGTCCATTGCTGTTCGGTGGTCATGTTTCTGAAGAGTGTCGTTGTGTGGCTGCTTATCTGTGGATGGCAAAATTTCTTTTGATGCGATGAGATCGGGAACGTATAAGCGGTGTGTAGCGAGGCAAATGCGCGGAAGCGAGTGGTTGTTCTCAAAATGTTCATACAAAGTTCCGTATCTCTTGACCACAGCGTAAACAAGTGATCTGTGAGTAGCTGTGTCTTCTTTTTTAGCTCTACTGCGCTCCGAGATGGCCAGAGAAAAATCTCCGCCCGTGTTTTGATTTTGCCCGAAGCGGAATTTTGGTAAGGGCCACGACGCGACTATTCATGGTGTCCGGATGTCTTGCCCAGGAAGCCTGAGCTTGAGGGCCACAGAGGCACAGGGCAGGCGTACTATGGTACTACAACCAGAGTTACAGAAGAAACATATGAATTGTACAATTTAGGAACCCTCCTTCTTTTACCTTAATTACTGACATGACATTGACAAATAAAAGACATCAGATTCTTTAAGCAACCAACTCAACAACACCACCGACAGCTCTGATCTTCTCCTCAGCCAACTTGGAGACAAATCTGGCCTTGACAATGACTGGGACCTCTGGGAGACGACCCTTACCGAGGACCTTACCGTAACCGGCAGCCAAGGTGTCAATGACTGGAGCAGCGGAAGCAGAAGAGGAGGCCAAGTACTGGTCTCTCTTCTCCTCTGGAACCAAAGTCCAAAGCTTGTCCAAGTTCAAAGTTGGTCTCCAGAAGTGCAACTGCTGCTTGTGGAAGTATCTCTGACCAACCTTACCGAAGTAACCTGGGTGGTACTTGTCCAAGTTGGTTCTGTGGTGGTGCTGACCACCGGCCTTACCTCTACCACCTGGGTGCTTTCTGTGCTTACCGACACGACCCTTACCGGCTGTTTGAGAAGTTAGTATAACGTTCCTGGGGGTGTTTAATACTGGTGAATGAGTGGTGTGCTGGTTATCGATGAAAGTGTTCTGGTGAAATAGTACGTCCGTCCTTCCCTTCTTTGATGCTTTGTTCCTCGATGAGGCCTTGACACATTGAAAAGTTTGTCCCATAGTGGTGTGGATGTGGCATGGATACGTAACTCGAGATGTAGAATCGACCAGCTGTGTATAGGAACACACTCCATTAGATCTTCAAGATTTGTGCTTGTGTCGTTGTGAACCGTTCAAACTCCATACGGTGTTGCTTTCGTTCTTGATCGGTGTACAGTGGGCCCATGCTCCAACTCATTCAGTCCAGTGTGGTTTCTTGCGTGTATCACATACCGGAAACGTGACCTCTGTGCTTTCTGGTCTTGGTGAATCTGGTAGGCATCTTTGGATTTCTACTTGATGAGTCCCCCTTCTCCGTTTGAGTGTTTGTGAAGAGTTTGAACTTTTCTGTTTTTTTCACCGAAGCCGCGAGCGAGCCACCACCGCAGAGCCCACTGCCCAACCCGCGGCCGAGCCCGCCCACAGCGCACGGAGGGCTACGAAATTTCGCGAATTACTTGGTAAGCGCCGCACTTTTCGCGACCATCCGCCGACGGGTTGAGTTGTTGTGTGGCGCGAACCGGGGTTTTCAGTGAAAGATGTCCGGGTGTTACATTTGTCTGCCCTAACTGATATCACGTGCGCTTTCTAAATCGAGCTGAAACCCTAACGGCGGCTGCGAAGGGATCTCTTCCCCAGATTCTCCTCTTCTTGACGCGCCTCCCTCTCTACAACCCATGATACATTTCTCCATGACACATCACATTTTTCAGTCAATACGTAAAGCCCAGACCTCTTCATATGTCTTTTTACCCTTGGTCTCTGGCAACGAGGTCTTGACAAACACCACAAAGCCAGCACAGATGAGGGCAAAGCCCAAATAGACGTACCCACCAATCCAGCTATCCACAATAGGGAACAAGTACCCAATCAAGAATGTGGTGATCCAGTTCACACAAGTACCATAGCTCTGAGCTGCACCTCTTGCCTCCTGTTGCGTGACTTCTGGGATCAAAAGGAATGGGATTGGACCAAGACCCATAGCGAAGGATGCGACGTAGGTGAAGGTAGCCATCACCGTGGCGATGGAGATCCCGTTGAGGATACCAACAGACATGAGGACAGAAGATACACCCATCACAGAGGCAGATCCTAGCAAACATGGCTTACGTCCCAAATTGTCAACCAATGGAGCAGCCATGAATGTGATGACGGCGTTACCCAAGGAGATACCACAGTTGATGAGCACGGCCCAATCTGGCAAGATCTTTCTGATTGTGCCGACACCGTAAAAGACAATGGAGTTGATACCACACAGTTGTTGACCAGCAAGAACTGTGGTGACAACGAGTAATGAGTTCTTGTACAATGGGTCTGACACGTAGGAGCTCAGGGACACTGTAGACTTTGCTTCCTCACCACTACCTGGCTCGAGCAGGGTCTCTTGGTCTTCTGATCCATAACCTCTCATCTCCTCATCCACAAGTGATGTATCTCCTCTGAGTCTGTGCACTGCTTCACGGGCCTCAATGACCTTGCCGTTGGCTGCAAGCCATTTTGGAGATTCGTCGACGTAGAAGTACACAGCTCCAGAGTTCAATGCGCCAAGGAGTGCACCCACAAGCAACAAATATCTCCACTGGACAGAATTGGCCCAACCAATAGCCAACACCTGGGTCAAGAGGATACCAATGTTGATAGCCACCTGGTTCATTGACCCGAGGAACCCCTTAAGCCCATGTGGACTAATCTCATTGATGATTAAGGGCGTAACGACAACACCACAACCGGCACCCATGCCACTGACAAATCTGCCAATAGTGAGGGCTAGCACAGAGTCTGCAAACGTCTCGAGCAGCGAGCCAATGATGAACACCACACCGTTGAATATCATTGTAGTCTTGCGTCCAAACTTATCAGCAAGTGCACCGGCGTACACCGACCCCAGGAGACCACCAATGGAGAAGATGGCAGTAACGAGGCCGAGACCTTGGTCATCCATAGGGATACACTCTCTCAACTTGGCTCTCCCGAACAGTGTGCTGGCGTAGTCCGTGCCTGGAATGAGGACCTCAGATTGACACGATAACACAGCCGAGGGCCCGTTCAGCTCGGACATGTGGTATCCGTACTGGAGCGTGGTGAGGCAGACGAGCGCCACGGATACAACGAGGTGTGTGGTCCATTGCTTGTCTGACATTGCCGGTTTGTGCGTTGGTGCCCTTTGAGGTGGTGTTGCTGGGTTGTTTGGGTGGGAAAGCTGGGAATCTTTTGATCTCCGCACCCCGGTCCAAAACTGCAAGCCTCCCCACAACACTCCACAGTTACACACAACACAGGTGCTTCATCAGAAAAAAGCGGACAAGGCAAGGATGAGTACCAATAACGACCGGTTCCACCTCCCACCGCCACAACGGCTGGTCATTACCGGCACAATGGCGTCGTTGTTCGGGTTCGTCCAGGGCTCGTACGGATCGTACCACCGGGCAGGCCAGCGGTTTCTCGTGGAGAACTCACATCGGTTGCCCACTACGAAGGGCGGATGGTACTGGTATCACAAGAGAAAGAACTGGGTGTGTCTTAAGAGTGCTGTTGACAGCGGTGTGAAAAGAGCGGGCAAGTTCGGTGTGATGGCGTTCAGTTTCTTTGGTGTGGAGGCGTGGATGGATCAGGTGAGGGGTAAGGTTGACGCTCTCAACACCGTTGTGAGCAGTATCGTGTGTGGGTTTGCGTACTCGAGATGTTATCGACTGCCTCTTGCACCTACTAAGCAGCTTCTTGTTAATGGGATTGCCCTCGGAGCGGTGTTTGGGCTGGTCCAGGACGGATTAATCGCATTGAGAGGCGGTGAGGTTTGGTATACAAAGAGATTGGTTGCCAACTGTTAAGCTATTTTCATCTCCTTATTTATTCGAAAATTTATTCATCGTCGTCATCGTCATCTTCATCTTCGTGATCACTCTCATCCAAGTCCATTGGATACTTCAACAGCACAGCGACACCGGTGATCTGCTCCAGCTGCTGGCCTGACTCGTGCAACGAGGAGAAGATGAACACCTCACCGCCGCTGTTCTTGACGAGTTCGCTCATCTCAGCGTACTTGTGTCTGATATTCACATCATCGGCTCTAAACAAGGAGTCAGAGAGTAGCAGCTTCTTCACTGCGCCCATCTCAACAGCCTTCTGACACTCCTCTGGACCGTACCAAGCCTTGAGGTCATCAGCGTTGAGCGACTGGAAGAACTCCTCCATGGCCATCACGTCCTTGGCGTACTTGGTATCAGCGAGCTTCTTCTGCACCTGTTCGCTCTTGAGCACCTCATCCAAGCCCTGGATGAATCCAGTGGACGAGTGCGTGACAAAGAACTTGTCCTTGTTGCTGAACAGCACCTTATTATCACGCTTCGACACGTCTTTGAACAGTCTGTCATATAGGCCCTGTGCATAGAACCCAGGCGAGGCCAAAATCACAGCCTTGAGCTTCTCCAAATCGAACACTCTCTGCACCGATTCCACACATCTGGTGTAGAACTTCTCCATAGCCTTGTCATAAGCGCTGGAGTCACCACGACGCTTCTTCGGTACGCTCTTCTCAATCTTCTCCTTCAGGACAGTCATGTTCTCCGTGATGAGGCACAGATGGGCCACGCCTTCTTGCAACACCACAGCGGCCACTTCCGCCTTTGCATCCAGATTACAAGCCTGATGCACAAGCTCCAGTGATCTGTTGTCCCACTCCTCCTTGTGTAGTGTGAAGGGATAGTTGTACGTGATCTCCGCCGAGTGCCACGACCCGAGCGGCACGTCCTCCAACTGTGTCAGATTCTTGCCCCTCAGTCTCATGGACTCGTCTGTGGGCTCGAACTCGATATCTTGGATGTCCAGTGTCATGGTGAGCACCACTTTCTCGGACTTGTCGCCCTTCTTCACGTTACGCTTGGTGGAGATCTTGACGTGGTCGCCCTTCTGGATGATGTTGTACAGAGTGAACAGGTCTTCTTTGTCCTGAGCTGTCAGGCGAACGGAGCCCTCGCCATTGCCCTCGATCTGCTGTGAGTGGAGTTTCATTAGTGCGGTTTCGTTCTTTGGGGTGGTTGGATGGGTGATGGAGATGGAGGTGTTGACGTTTGCCCTCAACGAAAACCCCCTCGGAACCGGCCAGGGTGCACTAACCATTTTTCTACTTGAATCTCCTCAAATCACTTGAAACTTCGTAAATTTAACGGACCTGGGCGTCAACGAGAGACTCCACCTTGAAGGACTCGCCTCTGGCGTTGGTGAGCTTGGCGTCTGGCTTGCCCTCCTGCTTGTAGACAACCTCGAGGGAGCTCAAGGTGGTGAAGCCCGGCTGGACAGCCTCCCAGATCTTCTTCTTTGGGTTGAGCTGCTTCTCCGGGGTGCCGTCAAAGCCCTCGAAGAACACCTTCTCACCAGCCTTGGATCCTGGTGGTGGATTCACGAACTCAATCTTCTCCTCGTTCGAGGCGCACAGCACCATGGCGGTGGACTTGACACCACGCATGTTGACCGGCTTCAAGTTCGCCACAACGACAACGTAGCGCTCCTGCATATCCTCGAGGGCGAAATGCTTCACCAAACCGGAGCACACTGTACGTGGGCCCTCCTCGTCACCGCACTCGATGGTGGAGACGTACAAAGAATCGGCGTCTGGGTGCTTGATGGCCTTCTGGATGAAACCGACACGGAGGTCAATCATGGATGGGTTTGGTGGGACAACCTCGGCAGCCTTCTTAGCCTGTTCGGCAGCGGCCTTGGCTTTCTTCTCCTTCTTGGCCTTAGCAGCCTCCTCTCTCAGCTTCTTCAAGGTCTCCTCGTCTGGCTTGCCCTTTGGCTTGTCCTGCTTCTTGTCCTTCTTGGACTCGGCCTTTGGAGCCTCCTTGGACTCAGCCTTAGCGTCGCCCTTGGCGTCCTTCTTTGGCTTCTCCTTGATCTCTCTTGGGAGCTCAACGGTCAAGTCGACGACGAGCTTCTCATCGGCTGGGACATCGACAAGGGTGTTCTGAACGAGATCGGCCCATCTGAGAACGTGGCGGGTGGCAGCGTACTCCTTGATAGTGAGCTTCTTCAACTCTGGGAGGGCACGGGCAAAGACGACGGCGTCGACGGAAGATGGGGTGTTGCCCAAGAGGTAGGTGGATGATCTCAATGCGTCGTTGAACTGTGCGAAGGACTCTGGAACTCTCTTGGAGAGGGTGAGCCACTGGGACTCGAGGGCCTGCTGCTCGGCGGAGAGGCCGGCGGTGGCTGGGGCGTCGGCGGCCTGGGCCAACGAGAGCTTCTGGAACTGGGCAGTGAGCTGGGCGGACATCTCTGGGCGGGTGCTGGGCTGTTGCGCTTGCCAGAGAAGATAGGGCAGAGGCCCTCAGCAGTGCAAAAATTAAGCTGTGGCCATCGCCCGCCGCCGTTGGACGATCCTTCTGAGTCCCGGGCGCGAACTGGGCCTAGGGGTCTGGCGTCTGGCGGGTGGTGGGCGATAGTAATAACTGGGGTGAGGAGGGCATTGTGTTGCCTGTTTCACGTGTCTTCCGATGTCCCAGCCAATTACAGCCGAGTACGTGCTCCTCTGCTTCCTCCGGCGCCTACAACCATAACAACCCCCCGCAAACCCCCCGCAAACGCCTACCGTTTCCTGATTCGGCCGTCCCGCAAAGGGCAATTCCGAGACTCGGACCGGCTTGGTGGAGTTTAGCTGAAAACCTGGAGAAGCCTCTGTTTCGCCCCCGCTTCCCGCCAGTGGCGCTGCCCGCTGGGAGAAACTTGCACACTGCACCACAAACGACTCGAGATCTGTCCCCTCCCCGGTCCTGTACACACATACACCGGCTCACAGAGATGTCCAGCACGACTTCGCCCGCAAAGAAGAAGAAGAAGACGGCCTCGTCCCGCAAGAAGACCACAAGGGCCTGCAACCACTGCCACAAGGCTCACATGACATGTGACGAGACCAGGCCCTGCAAACGATGCTACCAGCGAGGTCTCGACGCCACCTGTGTTGATGCTCCGCGCAAGAAGAAGAAGTATTTGATGGACGTCCCAGATAATTTGACCAAACCCCCTGGATACGTATCGCAGGAAGACAGCTCCACAACAACAACATCCCAGGGCACACCGCTCCAACCTCAGATCGCTCACACACACCACGTCACACTCCCTTCCCTCCCTGCGGTGATGGGCTCTGTCAAACATGAACAGTCGTTACCACTGCTCAACGACCTGTACCCACCACAACTCTCGATGAACAAGCTCATCAACCACCCCTCACACTCCCCTCCACAGACCCAGTACGTTCCACATCTGAATCAGTCCTCCACACACTCCAATCAACGCACCAAGTTTATGTCCAATGCTGCCAACTCGGAGTATTCCATCCTGTCAGACATCATACGACAAGACGACATGGGTCTCGGTATCCAGCAGAGACAATCACACTCCTTCTCAGAACAACACCACGACTACGCCATCCACCGCAAGAACTCCTCCGCTGGTGCCTCAACTTCAGGGTCAACACCCACACCACTGACACAACAGCCACAGGATCTCTACGCAAGTTACAAACAAGGGGACAAGGCCATCAACCAGTACATGCTCGGCTTCGTCCAGGACAAAGTCGTCACGCTCCCCGAGGTTCTCAAGTCCATTGATGGTGAACGTCAATTCGAAACGGAGAAGAACCATTCATCCGTGCTCTCCTTCTCCATTTCCATCAACGAGCAAACAGCGGACAATGGGCCCTCCACTGCGTCCTTCAACTCCCAGTCTCCATGGGGGCTTCGATTCAAAGAAGCAGAGGACATCTACGCCAAAGTATCCACACCGTTCAGCTACACACCTGGGTTCCATGCCCTGATCCAATACCTGAAGCACAGGTTCGCACGAAACGAACTGATCCAAATGGCGAAGGCGATGGCCTCATATCGTCCAAGTTTCATCGCATGCACCAACACTTTGAAGGAAGAGGATCTGATCTTCATGGAGCAGTGCTTCCAACGCACGCTGCTCGAATACGACAAGTTCATCTCACTCAGTGGGACTCCGACAATTGTGTGGAGACGTACGGGTCAGATCGCATACGTCTCCGAAGAGTTTTGCATCTTGACCGGATGGACGAGGGAGCAGCTGTTGCAGAAGATCACCTTTATTGTGGAGCTCATGGATGATGTCTCTGTGCTGGAGTACTTCAACTTGTTTTCGACGATTGCATACGGTGATTTCAGAGGTGCCACTATGGGTGGATGTACGTTGCTCACTCCGGAGCATACGAGGATTAAGACCACTTGTATGTGGACTTTGAAGAGGGATGTGTTTGGCATCCCCATGATGATCATTGGTAATTTCTTGCCAGTTGTATAAGTAAATGTAAAACCACATATTTAATTTATTCAAAGAAGCAAACTCCAAAGTATGTTATAGAAAAACTGAGAGAAGGGAAAACACGTTACAAGAGAGAGAGAAGGGGTATCATCACTGGGCCAAGATGGACTTGACGAACTCGACATAGTCGACATTACCGTCCTTAGTGACGTTGACACCCTTGAGCAACTCGTCAACCTCGGAGTCGGACAACTTCTCACCGATGGAGGTGAGGATGTATCTCAACTCACCGACACCAACGTAGCCTGAACCCTCCTTATCAAACACCTGGAATCCCTTGATGTAGTCCTCTGGCTCGCCCAAAGGCTTGAACCCGTCCGGTCTGTTGATGATCTTCACATACGTGTCGAAATCGAGCTCACCGGAGATCTGCGACTGGAGGTCCTCAATCTCAGCGAGCGTTGGGTTCTGGCCAACGGCTCTGAGCAAGTCGCCGAGCGCGTCTGGCGAGACTTTGCCCGTGCCCTTCTTATCAAAGAGGGAGAAAGCGTCTTTGTAGGTCTTGGTGTTGGAGGACTGTGTACTGGAAGTTAGTATTCAGTTGAGCACGACGCGTGGAGGCTGTGGTAAGAGATCGGCTTTCCCGCAAGTTGGTATGTGTCGTGATCCAGAGATGAGGGACACAGGGGGAAACCGAGACAAAGCAGTCACACTCCACTCCACAGAAGAATAACTCACCATTCTGATCAGAGTTGTGGACAGAGTTGCGAGAAGAGCTTGATCCAACGTTTCACCGCCCGCCTGTTTTCAGCGATTTTTGGTGTTCCCTGGCCTTTGTTTACATTTCGACGAAAATGCGCGAAATTTCAACAAATGTCCATATAGGGTAATTACTGTATTAGGATGGTTAGTGAGCCCTGCAGTGGCCAAATCTTTTTTGGTGGGAGGAGATAGCTCTTCTTTGAAGGCATTCATGTGTCTTTTCAAGAGAGCTACGGTGACAATGGCCACTGCCCAGAGACTTTCCGTCACAAAGACAAAACTCCCACCATGTGCCCTGAGGTATCACCCTTCGGTTCCCTCTTTGCTCTTCCTCGGAACGTACAAACTTGAAGATGACGGCACACGACACGGGTCTATTGAGATGTACACTCATTCGGATACCGGGTTGACTTATTTACGGAGCATCCCGACACCCAGTGCCATCTTAGATCTCAAGTTCTGTCCCTTTGATGACTCTCTGGTGTACACTGGTCATTCCACTGGTGATGTGATGGTGTGGAAGTATGAAGACGATACGCTCAAGTTACTCCATCATCAGACCCTTTTCGACTCGGAGGTGCTCATCACATCCATCATCCCCTCACAGACATTTAAGGGAAGACTGCTGATCACGACTACAGATGGATACGCCTGTCTCACAGATCTCACAGGGACCGGGTTGTCTGAACCACGATTCTTTGCCACACCTCACGATTTACAATGTTGGACCGGTGCATTGGGGAACTTTGCAGAGTTGGCGAATGTGGTGTTCACCGGTGGAGACGATGGGTGTCTCCGTGCGCATGACTCTCGAGAACCCGAGGAGGCTATGCCCATTTTCGAGGCGAAGAGATTGCACGAGGCTGGTGTCGTTGCCATCCAGACCGCTCAGCCGGGTGATCATCACGGCAGGGGAGATTGGTTCGTGGAGAAACCTTATTCGGTGTGGACTGGATCGTATGATGATTGTCTCAGAGACCTGGATTTGAGGTGCATCCCTGGTTCGGGTTTGATCCCGGGGATGATCCCACGCACGAAGGAGAAGCTCAATCTCGGTGGTGGAGTGTGGAGGTTTAGTCCGAGTGTCCAGTCTGGGGATAACCGGTTGTTGACTTGTTGCATGTATGACGGTGCCAGGATCGTCGGTGTTCAAGACGACAAGCCCGTGGTGGAGAAGTACTTCAAGGGTGACCATGTGAGTATGGTCTACGGGTGTGATTGGAGCCCCGAGGGAGACAAGGTTGCTACGTGCAGTTTCTATGACTGTGTATTGCAAGTGTGGTCTCCAGACTTATGAGTCTGCCGGGTCCGCATTCTTTTCGATAAACTCCTTCAACTTTTGCCAGTCAACTTCGCCATTCTCTGGGTCTTTCAACAGGTTCTGGTCAACGTAGTAGTCCACCGGGAAGGTCTTTCTCACAGCCACCACTGTCGGAAGATCCTTGACACCGAAACGTGGCACGAGGTCCCTTGTCTCCGGGTAGTCGGCCTCAATGTCCACCATGTTGATCTTCTTATCAGTCTCGTAGGCGACAATCCGCTGGAGCGCGCCCGTCACCTTGTTGCAGTACGGGTCGCCTCTGATGGTGAAGTTGAGGAGCACGGGTCTCTTGATGAGGAGGTAGCTGTCGAGCTCGTCGGCGTTTCTGACCGGGAGGAAGATGCGGTTGCCCTGCTTGGTGGTTTCTGGCGGATCGAGCATGGTGCGTGGAGTCCACCAGAACTGGCGGGAGCCAAAGACGGCGGCGCCGACGACCAGGCCGGAGCCAAAGAGCACTTGTTGTCTTGTGAGGCGGACCATTGTGTTCATGTCTCTTTGTCTGAGCTTTTGGTCGGGGGTTTGACAGGGTTGATGTGTCAAACGTTTGCGTGTTTTTCGAGATTTGATGCCGGGGGGTCGGGGATGGGGTTTGCTACTAGGGCCGAGGCGGTGGGGGTGCGGGAGCGGAGGGGCCAATTGGAGCGGTGGGAGTGTGTTAAAGTCTCTCAGAACCCTGTCTCCCTGTATCTGTGTATCAGCAACGACCACACCGGCTACCTCCTCTCTTTTTCCCCCGTTTCCAGGCCAACGTACGTCGCCCACATCACAAAATGTTAGTCAGCTGCACCGGCGGCCAATATTACTAAACCGCCACAGTTTGGGGGCGGCCTCGCTCGCTGATGAATCTGCGGGCGAATTTCCACGGAAAGAAAACCCTCGATCTGCCCACCTGTTTCCCCTCTGCCACCACACACCAGAGACAGACCTCATACTCGAAGTTCACCGTCTACAGAGGCTCTGCCAAAGGAAACAACCCCCCATAATCGCCCGTCCGGATCCGGAAACATTCGCGCGCATTCGCTGAACTCTCGAGAACCCGACGAAACCCACTGACTGCTCCGTTTGGATCCACTTCAGCACTTCCTCCCAGCCCCTGCTGAGAGACAGAGATACACATCAGAGGTTCCACCTTACATTCAGACCTATCATACACACAAAGAAAACTATACATACCCCCGCACATGTGCGCCCACGAACTCTCTCACCCACAACCCACAAAGGCCACCACATCCTCGATGGCCTCCCCCACAGCAGCGGGCGAACAGTCGCTGTTCGAGTCGCTGACGATCGTGTCACCAACGGTGTCGCCGTCCTCGTCGTTCCCATCCACACCTATGGGTGTGCCAGTGCACGACTCCGAACTGGCATCGCACAAGAGACAGACCCTCCCTGATGAGCTGCCACAAGTACAATGCATGGCGCGTGCCCGTATCCCGACCACACAGGGCCAGGAGATCTTTTTGCATCTGTACTCGAACAATGTGGACAACAAGGAACACCTTGCCATTGTGTTTGGTGAGCAGATCCGTTCGAAGACGCTGTTCAAGAGAAGAGAAGGCGAGACCCAGAGTGATCGTATGACGAGAGGTGCGTACGTGGGGAGATTACGGCCTGGGAGAACAGTGGCTGACGTTGACGACGCCACTGGTGAGAAAGTGCAGTTCGATGAGGAGGGCAACGTCATTTCAGGGCTTGATCCTAATGACCCTACACTTGTCAGAATCCACTCTGAGTGCTACACCGGTGAGACGGCATGGAGTGCCCGTTGCGACTGTGGTGAGCAGTTTGACGAGGCTGGAAGACTGATGGGTAAGGCCGGTAAAGGGTGCATCGTCTACCTAAGACAGGAGGGCCGTGGTATCGGATTGGGAGAGAAGCTCAAGGCATACAACCTCCAGGACCTCGGTGCCGACACTGTGCAGGCCAACCTGCTGTTGAGACACCCAGCAGACGCCAGATCGTTCTCACTGGCCACAGCCATCCTGGTGGACCTTGGCCTGGCGCAGATCAAGCTGCTGACGAATAACCCGGACAAGATTGTCGCCGTGGAGGGCAAGGACCGCCTCGTGAAGGTTGTGGAGCGCGTGCCGATGGTGCCGCTGGCCTGGAAGAACGGCGGCGAGGAGGGCATCAAGTCCAAGGAGGTGGACGGGTATCTGAGAACGAAGATCGAGCGCATGGGCCACCTGCTCCAGAAGCCGATCAACATCTAATCAAAGCTCCGTCGTATAGCTTCTAACATCGTAGACACCCGGACACCAGTCACCAGACGACGCATCGCCAGTCGCCCGGGGCTCGCGGGGGCGGCGGCCTCTGCGCTGCCCGGGCGGTGGCTCCACTGGCGCAAATCTTTTTCTGCTCTGGGCGCTGGGAGAAGGGGCAGGCGGCGGACTCTTTTGCCACAGACGACACAACTGCCACTGCTTCTGGCCCTCTCTCACTGCTCACCCATCTGCCTCACCGCCTCCGCGCAATTGCCACCGTCGCCCCCGTGCTCCCTTCCGCCCATAAACTCGCATCCCTGCAACTCGCCAAATCTCAAACACAACAAACATGGCCGCCGCAGACTCCAACCCAGCCTTCTACGCGCTCACACCAAAGGACGCTGAGGGCAATCCATGGCCCTTCACACAGCTCGAGGGCAAGGTGGTCCTCGTGGTGAACGTGGCCTCCAAGTGCGGTTTCACCCCACAGTACACCGAGCTCGAGGAGCTGCAAAAGAAGTACGCCGACAAGGGCTTCACCGTCGTGGGCTTCCCCTGCAACAACTTTGGTCGCCAGGAGCCCGGCACCGACGAGGAGATCCAGGCCTTCTGCAAGCAGAACTACGGTGTCACCTTCCCAATCCTCAAGAAGATTGACGTGAACGGGTCCAACGCGGACCCGGTCTACCAGTACCTCAAGGAGGCCAAGCCGGGGATGCTGGGCTTCAGAGCCATCAAGTGGAACTTTGAGAAGTTCCTCGTGGACAAGAAGGGCCACGTGGTGGAGAGATACTCGTCGCTCACGAAGCCAATGTCCATCGAGGCCCGTATCGAGGAGCTCCTGGCTGCCTGACCACATCCCGAACCCGCTTCAGTTCATTTCCACTTCTGTCCCACACTATATGTACGCCTGTCCTAAAACCACAAATTTATGAATGCTCTTTTGCTTTTCTTGTTTTTGTACCTCCTAAAGAGCATATGACTGTCGCGTTGGAATAGTATGGATACACATTTGTATTGTTTCTTTTCCTCCCTCTGTAGAGGTACACACACAGATACTCACTCGTCAAACACAAAGCCGTCCTCGTAGTCGTTGTGGTGTTTACTATCCATCTCTGTGAACGGTGGCAGCCCTGTGCTCTGTGTGAAGATGGTCTCCCCGAGCCTTATCGGTACGTCTGTCTGATTGGGCTGCTGTGGAGGCGATGGTGCGATCGGCAACGGAGGAGTCTGGTCGCGATAGTGCTGCTCTTGCTGCTGCTGCTGATGGTGATGATGCTGGTGGTAATGCAAATGCTGGTCCTGAGGATGGTGTCCATGGTGAATGTCTGTTCTCAGCTCCCCAGTCGGCTGTTGGTAGAAGTCAAACGCATCTGCGGCCCGGACCCATGATCAACGAGCTCGAGGAAGGGTTCATACCCTGAAGACCACCGCCGGCTGTGGATGGAGACGCATACTCGATGCTCATCTGTGACTCAACGCTCTGGACGCTGTCTTTTCTAGATCCAGTGCTGAACCCATCGCCGCTTTGATCCAAGGAGAAGGGCATCTGGAAGTCCACCAGCCCGAGCTCCTTCATCAACACGTTGATCGCCAGCGATCCGTCCTTCTCAACCATATGTGACACGTCCTCCTGGCGTCTGACTTTGGCAAACAGGCCATCGAGGCACTTGGTCAGAAGCTCAACCCTGGTCTCGAGCATCTCGACGTGGTGCTGAGGAAACATCTTCTCCGTCTTACGGCGGTCCGTGTATGAGCAGATCCTGCTCTCCGCCACGCATCTCGAGCAAGGACGGGATACATCACATTTGGTCTTCTTGAGTCGACACGCATCACAGGTCTTGTCCACTCTCCGTTTCCTGATGCTCTGTTGCTGCTGCTGTGGTTGGTCCATGAGTTGTAGAGATGAAGTATGAGTGCCCGGGACGTGCTCCGCGTGGGCACCGAGTTCCACTGGGACATGGAGCTGGCCATTGTCACACAGGGCATCCGTCTCGAGGTAAGCCGAAGGCAGTTGGCGGTAGTGCGCGTGTGGTGGTGGTAGTGAACCGTGGTCGTGGGGCCTCGAGGGCGAGAGCTGCTCGACGCCCAGCCTGCGGGATCCCTGGGAACCGCTCTGGAGCCTGGTGGCTCGCCTTGACATGGTGGGTATACGCTCTGTGGATCGGATAAAGTGTTCCGGGGCGTGTTGGGCAGCGTAGTGGGCAATGGCTGGCGTGTTCCCGTGACCTGGTGAAGGAAGGGGGTCCGGGTTAAAACCGGTGTGTGAGTGTGTCTGTGATTTGGCTTTTGTACACGGTGCTGGGCGAGGGGGCGAAACACTGTGTGGTGCAAACGAAGCGTGAATGTTCGAGATGTGCAGCTGTGTCTTGTAGCAAATGGATCTAGACTGACCAATGGCCGCTGGTCTGGTGCACCTGTGTACTGTTGAAAAGGAGGGGAGCGTGGAGCGTTTTGTGTAGCGAAGCAGCAGACAACGGCAGTTCCCTCTGGCTTGACTAGTCAAAGGACCGGGGCCGCTGGGGAATTTATATACGTCGCACTGTCCACTTGGGAAGCGTGCCCTGTGTACACTGCTTGCAGGTTCCTGCGCACCGCAGTCGATAGAGAGAAAGCCTGCTGGGGGCATCGAGAGACACCTCCGAGCCCAGGCTCCACAATAGCGGGACATGTGCGTCTATGCTGTCGCCCGCCCGCTCGATGCAGAGGACCCGCCGCCACTGGCAGAATCAGCGTCAGCGAGCACCGGCGTGTCGTGGGTCTTTGGTTGGCTGGAGCTGGACTCGATATATGGCCTGTTCCCCCCTCCCCTTCTCTTCATAACTCCGGGTGGCGGGGCTTCATGTACTGTACTCCGCGGCAGTGTCGATGTGGTATTCAGTGGCTTACTGATCATCGAGTAAAGGCAAATACCAACATCAGGTGGGCCTCCCCGTCCCCCATGATGACCTTCTAACCAACCCCCACTTTCTTCTGAGTTTGGATCGTTCCTTTTCCCATCTTGAACGCCCACCTTCTGCTTCATCTCTGAGGTCTGAGACTACGGGCGTTAGCGCTGAGTCTTTGTAAGGCGTTATCGAGAGACCATGTGACTCAGTTCTGAGCTGACCATTGTTCAAAGACCTTTCGTCAGCACCTTCATCAAAAGGAACGGCTCCATCCCCATTGCCAGTTTTGTCTACAATGCGCAGTGTGGCCCCCATCGCCCCCTGTAAAGATAAGCCATGCAGTTGAGGGCTCGTCGCCTCGCCTGTAGTCCCGAGTCGGCGTGTAGCAAAATCACAGCCTATGAGTTAGCCGTGGGGCCAATAGAGCCTTACTGATTTGGTGCTATATCGGGGCTCTGTCTTTCCCTTTTAGGCACCTCTGCGAAGAAACAGATGGCCCAACCCCGAGGGAGCATCCCAAGCGGAGGTCCGGTGTGTGAGTTATCGCATCAGCTGGCTCGGCACGGACGCCCAATGTGGTTTACGACCACACGCTCGTTTAATTCACCCGTGGGGTGGAGGCAGTATTTCTCGACAGCACACTCTCCTCCACCGCAGCACATATGGCTCCTGGGGATCCTAGCCACTGTCAAGAGCGCAGGCTTGTCTCACACCGCCCGACAGACCGCGTTCCAGGCGGTCAGCTCTCAGCAGCTTTGCGAGGCCCCCCAGGTAGCGAACAATGGGCATAGTGGGACTCGGTTTGCGGCCGCCTGGTGGCCACTGTCCTTGATAATGAGACCCCCACCGAGTAGGGTCTTTATCGAGACTCGTGGGCCAACCCCTCCTGCTCCAGCGGCTCTAGCGTCTTGTCCGAGACATGCCTATGTTGTCTGGGTGTACCCACGAGGCTCCAGACCGGGCGTTGCGAACAGTCCGGAAGCCCGCCGATGGCTTTTGCTCCGTTTATGCAATCGACTGGTGCCGTTGCCAGTGTCCTGGCGTATCCCGGCGCGTCTCGAAGCTCATCGTTTCGCTTAACTTCTTTACCGAGAGCCTACGCGGCAACAACCTGCGCCGTAGTTGTGGGCCGGGGTTCTCTCCTCTTTCGCCGGCCAGGAATATTCGGCTGCTCTCGAAACTTCCCGCACTAATACAAGTGAGTGTTGGGACTCCCTGTGAGCTTGTGAACCCACCACTGGTTGCCGTTCAGTTTCTGGCTCGCCTGAAGTGCGGTGCCGGGAGATTTGCGAGGAGGATCGCAACTGCTGCCTGGCGTTTTGTGGGATCCGAAGATGGGCATCGGGGCATGTACTCGCGCATGACGAGCTGGCGGGCGTGTGCTCAGCCAACCCCATTCTTTGAGGGCCTCTGGAAGCCCCAAGGCCCGCTAGAGTCCTCCAAGTCCGCTGTTTCTGTATTTGGGTCCACCGTTAGCTGTCAGAGGCCCCACACCCAAAGTTTTCACCACCCATTTGCGTCCTTCCATTGTCAGCCAGTTTAGGTCGGCCCTTGCATTTACGCACGTATGTACGTCTTCTCACATTTTGCGGCGGACACGCCTCCCGCTTCTGAGATCGAGAGGGGGGGGGGCTGTACGCACATACCGTATCCAAGTCATCAACGGAGGTGGGGCCTCTGAGTCCCTCCCTCTGCCCACAAAGGGTTTTATTTGCTCGCGTGTCCTCCATCAATATAAGAGTTCCCCTTGCATGCCACGCGAAAGCAGGTCAACATATTCCAGACGTCCTGTCCTGTCTTGTGTGACCCATCACATGCCAGCCACTAGGTATAGTTAACCCCCACGACACCCATATTTACACCCAATCAGTCTCCTGGATGCTGATACCACGGCCTGGGCCCCTCAATTGACCCGTGGCTTTCTAAGTAAGCCATGCGCATGCATGTAGACACATTGCAACTCGCACGCTCTGGCTCACAACCTCGGGCCTCGCGGACTAGTTCAGGCCCGTGGAAGCAGCTTCAGTTGGTGGGTTTTCCCCGGATTTGAGCCGTTTAGTATGCGCCAATGGACAAGGGTCTCCCAGCCTTCTCTGCCCGTTCATAGCGGGCCCAGTGCATTAGCGGTGTCCAATCCTGTCAGGTCCACTAGAAGTACAACCGAAAAGGCCTTTTCAAACAGAAAGGCACGTCCCTTGTCCAACGATCATCTGCAGATCTTGCGCTCGCATCACAGAACCTGGGGGGATAGATCGCTTGATCATTAGGCATTTCGTACATGCAATGGCATCGGATGCTATGCACCTTCAGCAACTCCTGGACGATGAGGGTACCACTATGACAACTGTTATTAGCCTGTTTACTACTCTTTTAGTTTGAGAATGGGGTAGAATATCCTATCCCGCTCGGTGCCAAGCGATGCGAGTGAATGGGCCTGGCTCATTCGGTATTGACCATATCCCTCTCACACTTACCAATATACACAGGCCGTCTACTGGAAACAACCATGTAGCCACTCTGGCCACTCTTATCTCCCTCTTCTGTGACTTGCATCGGGCTCAGCGTCGGGCTGGCCACATATCCGCCCCCACGGTCACTGCCACACACGCCTTGAACGGCGGGATCTTGGATCTTTAGAGCCTTCACTGATCACTGGGCTTTGTGTGGATTGAACCACATCCAGCCAGATTCAGGGTGAGCTCTGCACTCTTTGGTGCCCAGCTGGACGGAGTTAGATCTCATAGCGAACTCACAGTGTTTGAAATCTGACACGTTATGCATGTGGGCCCAGGCATACGGCGGCGCGCTGGTCTGCGAGGCAGATCTTCAGTCCGCTACAGAGTTCTGGTTTCATCTGATTTTGGTAGCTTCTGAATGTCGGGCACCCAACTACAGCCTTCCATATTGGGTCCTTCCACCAGTGTGTCCATCTCATGCCGATAACCCCTTGTTTTGAAGACGTATGGAAGCGAGAACTATCCTCAGCCTCTCGACGCGTAACGCGAGCGTCGCCTTGCATAATGGTAGATCTAGAAGACACTGTACACTCTCTACCAACCCAGTTCACCATACAGCTCTGTACAACGGTTTGTGCTCGTTTTGGAGGGCACCAACCGAAATTTGGGCAAAAAAGAACGAAGGTACAAAAAAAATAAAAAAATAGCAAAAAAACATTCCGGAACGGGGAATCGAACCCCGGTCTGCTCGGTGAGAGCGAACTGTGATAGCCACTACACTATACCGGATTAGCTTCTGACGGTTGTTTTTCGCGATTTTCCACACCAAAGGGACAGCGTGGCCCAACCGATGTTGCACTTACCGAAAAATTGTGTCCCGGACAAGCTCTTCGATGTCTTCGAGAAGGAAACTCCCAACTTCTCCTCTAATTTGTTAGTTGAGAAAGCCACTGATCCAAGCTCCCACCACATTCACAAATCAAGCATGGCCAAGAAGCCCTCTAAGAAACCGGAACCTCCGGCACCAGCGCCGTCTGGGAAGGGGAAGAAGGGGAAGAACGCAACGCCAGAACCTGCTCCATCGGCATCGAAGAACAAGAAGGGGAACCAACAACAGACCCCAGCTGCGGACGACAAACCGGCTAATCCGATGAAACGGCCCTCCAGTGGTAAGACGCCGATTTCCTTGCTCCATGAACATGCGCAGAGGTCCAAATGGGAGAGAGTTGAGTATCAAATGTCAAGGGCAAAGTCGGGCATGGTGGCCACCGCTATCCTCGCTTGGACTGAGCCGAAGACGAGAGAAAAGATTGAAGTGAGGTGTCCACATAATCTCCCAGGGAAGGAGACCCCAATCGAGGCGAGATATTACGCTGCCACTGCAGCACTGCACAAGGTGTGTTTCAACAAGTCGCTCCACATGGTTCTTCCGAGAGAGTTTAAGGACGCATGGGCAGACCTCGAGACTCAGAGGAAGCAGATCCTGAAGGAGAACCCGGCCAAACATGACAGACTGTACAACAATGACCCATTCAAGATTGTCCTCGAGGATCGCAAGGCGAAGAAGGCTAAGGAAAAGGAGGAACAAGCTCGTCTGAACAGTGAAGCCAAGGTCAAGAAGACTCCAATGGTTTTGACATCAGTGAATAAGTCCCCACAACCGACCACAAACGACAAGAAGACGTCAAGAGCACAGCAGCAACTCAAGAGATCCCTGTCTGAGAGGGAAAGACACGTCAAGTTCCCAAAGAAAGTGTGGGACTCTGCCCTCTCGTTCAAGTTCTCCATCAAGCAGAGAGAGCTCATCCAACAAGCCATACGATCGCACATCCGATGGAGAAAGGCAACTGATAGCAACAGCATCAAGTCCCATGAACAGCTGCTCCTTTCCATCGGCTTCAGAAAGTCACATGTCGAAGAGGCACTCAAATTCCAAGACCCTCTGTCCTACCTTCTCTTCAACGTCCCAGATGATGATCTTCCAGAGTACTTTGCCGATCCAAGCTCACAGGACACCATCACGGTGGCTGACAAGAACGAGATACTCCTCAAGAAGGTCGCTGAGTTTGGTGTGTCCCGCTCTGAAGCCATTGTGGCATTGAACGAGAACGATGTCGACCTTGGGAAGACCATCGTCTCTCTGACTTGCAAGTACGCCAACCACACCAACGACACCTCTGCTGATTCCACTGACTCTCAGATGCTTTGGGATGAAGAGATTGAGAGCTTGCAGTCCATCTATGAGTCCGAGAAGATCCAGAAGTTGAGTGACAGTTCGGTGTTAATCCAGTTCAGTCCACTCCTCTCTTTGACGGTGTACAGACCTGAGCGCTACCCTTACAACCTTGCTGGGTTTGTTGTCTCCACTGTGGATAAGAACGTGAAGCTGCCAAACTATGTGAAGCTGAAGCTTGTTACGAAGCTTGCTCAGTACGCTTGTGAGAATCTGGTTGGTGACAGCTACATCTTCTCCTTGGTGGACTGGCTCGAGGCGAACAGTGATGCCATCATCGAAGATCCTGGTGCTTTGCTGGAGTCGCCAAGTGTTGATGAAGATCTTGATGGTCTTGAGGTTTCCACATCAGGTGCTAAGAAGGCTCGCAGGTTCTTCAGGTCCAACCCTGATGTTGCTGCTATCAAGGCAGACTACGAGCAGAGACTCAGATCTGCTGAATTGAAGAAGATGATCAACTCCAGACAACAGCTCCCAGCTTGGTCGGAGAAGGATAATCTCATGAAGATCATCAACAGCCACAGAATCAGTTTGATCACTGGTGAAACCGGTTCCGGTAAGTCCACGCAGCTTGTCCAGTTCATCTTGGATGACTTGTACTCAAAGGGTAATTACAAGACTCAGATCCTTTGTACACAACCAAGAAGAATCTCTGCCATTGGTCTTGCTGAGAGAGTTGCTGATGAACGTGCTTCGAAATGTGGTGAAGAAGTCGGTTACATCATTAGAGGTGCCAACAAGTCCAATAAGAACACGAGAATCAAATTCCTCACCACAGGTATCTTGGTGAAGTTCCTCCAAAACGGTGATGAGTTCCTGAACGACTCCGTGTTGGTGATTGACGAAGTCCATGAGAGATCCATGGAAACTGACCTGATCATCATCATGATCAAAAAGCTTCTCGCTAAGTTCAAGAACCTCAAAATTGTGCTCATGTCTGCCACAGTTGATACATCGGTCTTCAAATCCTTCTTCACTGGTCTTGACACAGCCCACATCAAGGGCAGAACCTTCCCAATTCAGGACTACTACTTGGACGATGTGCTCAAGAAGACCAACTTCCAGATCCAGATCAACAATGAGTGGATCAATCCGAAGGCTGACTCCAACTTCTTCCAGTCCGGTCGTGTGAACTATGACTTGATCGCTGAGCTTGTGGTGAAAGTTGACGAGGATTTGTGTCAGGCTGGTAACAACGGGTCTATATTGATCTTCCTTCCAGGTGTTGCTGAGATTGGCTCCTGTGTGAGAACGGTGGAGAAGACGTTCAAGAAACCATCCGTGATCTTGCCACTTCACTCTGCTTTGAGTCCACAAGATCAACACCGCGTGTTCGCATCATACCCGGGTAAGAGAAAGATTGTGGTTTCTACCAACATTGCTGAGACATCCATCACCATCAACGACTGTGTGGTCACCATTGACTCCGGTCGTGTCAAGTCCATGACATACAATGCTATTGATAACACCACAAGGCTTGTTGAGACATTTGAGTCGAAGGCTGAGGCGAAGCAAAGAAGAGGTCGTGCTGGTAGAGTTTCCAACGGTATCTCCTACAAGCTGTTCACCAAGGAGACCTACGAGGGCATGATGGATCATCCAATCCCTGAGATCAAGAGAATCAACTTGGACTCTCTGTACTTGGTTGTCAAGACCATGGGTATCAAGGATGTTGTTGCCTTCTTGAACAGTGGTCTGGATCCACCGCCAAAGGATTCGTTGATGAAGTCTGAGGAAATCTTGAAGTGTTCAGGCTTCATTGATGAGTACGATGACTTGACTGAGTTGGGGAGATACGTGTCGATGCTTCCGATCATTGATCCAAAGCATGGTAAGCTGCTGATCTACTCCATCATCTTTGGCTGTGCTGACTTTGGTATTCTCGTTGCTTCAGTGCTCGGTGTTGGCTCCCCATTTATCCACTCTCAAGAGAACAGAGATAAGATCAAGTCGGTGCTCTCGAAGACGAAGGAACTTGGCGACTTGCTGTCCACTGTGCTTGTGGTAAAGGCCTACTTTGAGCTGACTTCCCAATCCGAAAAGAGAAAGTACCTGTCGGAGAACTGTCTGTCCTTCATGAAGCTTGGTGATATCAAGTCCTCCATCACGCAGTACGTCTCCATTCTTGGTGACATTGGGTTCCTGCCTCTGAAGTACAAAGCTGGGGACTCCTATCTGAACAGAAACTCTTCGAACATTGCAGTCATGAGGTCAATCATCACGGGTGCATTCTACCCACAAGTTGCACGTGTGCAGCTTCCAGATCCAAAGTTCTTCAGCACTTCCTCTGGTTCTGTCCAGGTTGATCCAGATGCCAAGCTCATCAAGTACTGGATCAGAAACGAGGAGTACATCTCACAAATGTCAAAGAAGGACGACGACGTGGCAGTGGACAAGCTTCCAGCGACGAGGGCGTTCATTCACCCATCTTCGGTGTTGTTTGATACGAGTAACAGAGAGTTGTCCCAGTCTCAGATCCAGGAGATCAACGATGACTTGAAGAGTGACAGGGAAGATGGTTTGGCTGATTTCGGTAAGCTCCAGCAGAGAAAAATTGACTTGACACCACAGATCCGTACGGCAAAGAACAAGGCTATCAGACAATCCTTTGTGGTGTACAACTCTTCCACTGTGACTTCAAAGTTGTTCCTCAGAGACATCACGCCGACAACCACGCTGTCTACTCTTCTCTTCGGTGGCCCATTCACTTATGATTTGTCCTCCATCTCCACAGGAAGGACATCACCTGGTATTGTCCTGGATACATGGCTCCCGGTGAATACATGGAGTAAGAACGCTGTGTTGATCAAGGAGTTGAGACGTCTTCTGGACTACGCCATTAGTGACAAGCTGGAGAATCCATCGTACGATGGGACCGCTTCACCCGGTCCGAGCGACGATGTTCTTCAGCTGATTGACGATCTCTTGGAGAGTGAGCATACATGAAGTTGTGTTATAGAGCATAATTTATAGACGCCCTTGCGCATATTACAAAATCAAAGTCGCGTCCAGATAAGGGCTGCTTCGACCGCGCTTCTTGAAAAGTATTTCTACTGACACAGTTAACTCACCAAGTTGGAGAACATGTTGATGCCCCTAAAAACTCCAGTTATACAAGGTTGGGTACGACAAATGACTTCTTGTGGTGCCTGTTGCGTTCCTTTTTGAAGCAGCGTCTGAATTCAAAAAGTTCGGATGATACCGCTTAGTCTCCTGGCCTGGAAATCACTTCAGCGAGAAACAATAAGCAAAATAAAAACAAATCGTTGTATGACTTCTTTTGCTAGGTCACGCTCTTCAACTATGACCCATAACATACTTTGTACTGTTTTATTATTTTTCATTCTATTTTCAGGTTGTTATCAGGCTCCTTCCTGGTGCTATTATTTTTTGAAACTCATGGTCTGCAGGTCCATCTCTTCGATCTGCCGGCGCTTGACCTGTGTGTTTTGAAAAACGATCCGAGCGCGGCAGAGCTCCCACTGAAAAACCTAAGAGGACCTTTTACTCCAATTAAATCCACTGATCTGTTCAGAAACAGGGATATAATTTCTATTAAAAATAAGATTCAGTCTGTCTCCGTATCCCTAACAAAAAAGCTTCTCAAGAGTATCTTTTGTCTTGATCAGCCGACCACTTAGACAATTTCTGGGCTACTTCTGGTAGGGCCACTCCTGAGAATGGAGCAGCTGTAAAAAATAAAAGCAGAGTGCCCCACGTGGGGCTCGAACCCACAACCGTACGATTAAGAGTCGTAAGCGCTACCGATTGCGCCAGCGAGGCAATTGCTTGGTTTTGTAAGGATACGGGCTCGGATATCCTTATAAACCAATTCTCTTGTCTCTTAAACCTTCTGGATGACTTCCTTGTTCAAGAATCCTGACAAGCTGTACTGTGAACACTTTAAAACCAAAGCGTATACTTGAATTGGGTGGCTTCTATGCCCTGAGCACTTCACCTCCATCCAAGAGGGAAGCTGCTCACCCTTATATAGTTAAACAAACCGGTGATCTCACCAACTGGCTGCCTTCGAATCAACTTAATCGCAAGGCATGCCTTCCAAATACCTCGTCTGTTAAGAAGAGACCCAGAGGATACAACCGAATCCTCACAGGTTTGTCGTTTCGCTCAGTTTTCCGGATCGAGCTTGCCTCAATTTTCGGTATTTACTGCCTCTAAAAATTTACTGAGGTCTCTAACGCCTTATATCTTACTCTCATATGCATTGAGTGAGTCTTCTAGTTGTATAAGTACTCTCAATGATTCAAACTGCCACGAGTCAACCTCCTAAAACCACTTTTAGCCCGTAAATGAAGATCCTCTTATAGACGTTCAAGCTTACAAGTTTTCTCTTGGGCCCTTTTGCTGTCTGTAGAGTTGAGTGTTGTCTTAGATTAGTTATAGGTATGTATACCTGATGTCTCACATGATAACTCTTACCAAATCTTCTTCCAGATGGTATTTAGGGCGCCTGTTCTCTCGATGTTAGGGAGGACCAACCACGATGCGATCATACCAGCCAGACAAGTTAGGAAAACAGGATGTAAGACATAAGTACCCACAAACCTGGAGGCCATTCCAACAGTGAATGGAACAATAGATCCACCAGAAGAGCCGAAGGCGGTAACCAAAGTAAGGGCGCAGAAACGGATCTTTCTTGGAAGGATCCGAGCAGCCAGAGATACGGCCATAGTGTACACTGGCCCGATAGCAACACCGACAAAGGCGGCACATATGGCAGAAGCGATGTTACTTGGGACAAACCAGGCCACAATGTCAAGTCCCATGATGACGAACCCAAGCACAATGATTGATCTTCTGCATCCAACCCAAGACATGAGTCGATGTGTCAAGAGGAACCTTCCGACGGTGATACCAGCCCAATAGCCGGATGCGACATATCCAGTGGAGGTCTCGTCTCCGCCACGGTAGTTCAAGAGGAAGGTAACCATCCAACCACCCATGGAGACCTCTGCTCCCTGGTAAAAGAAGATGAAGATGCAGATCGCCCAACTTCTGTAGTCTTGGAGGGCAGCCTTGAAGTCGTGCTTGACCTCAGAGACCTTAGCTGATCCGTCACGTACTCTGGAGCTTATGGAGGCAAGTTCCATATCCTCTCCATTCTCTGGATCAGTTTGTCTCGCTGTTTCATGCTCACTTAGCTCAAACTGTTTCAAGTCTTCCTCACAGCCCTTGTAAGCCATAGACATACCAATCAAACAAAAGATAGACATTCCCAGCATCACCAGGTAGAAGTAGTGCCATGGAATCCCAGCATTAACCATACCTGTAGCAATCAATGGAGAGAGGAAGGCACCTGCACCATACATTCCATGAGAGTATCCCAAGTACTTAGCACCGTTTTCGAACTTAGTTGTGAAGATATTCAACTGTGAAAGACCCATGGCGCCACCGAGACCTCCAAAAAAGAATCCAACAACAATAGCAGGAAAAGCTGTACCCGATGACACAATGGCGTACATGATGGTCATGAATCCACAGCTCGACATCAGAGACAGCGCGAGTCCGAGCTTCTCGTCCAGGAGGTGAGCGGTGAATGCGATGATGATGAAGCCGACTGCATTACCCATCCAGACCAAGGATACAATGGCATAGGAGATGTTGTAGTCATCCTCAATGTATGGAAGAAGAGCTCCAAGAACACCGTCTCCCATGCCCAACATGCAATACCAGCAGCAGTTGATTAGCAGCCTCCAAAGATTGCGTGGTGGGTTCTTTAATGTCATCTGTGGTTTCTCCTGTGACATTTGGTTCCCAGTGTTAACCGGGAGAGAGCAGCAGGAGGCTTGCTCCAGTGGGATGGTAACCTCACGGTGGCCGCTGGTGTAGCAATTGTCTGTAACGCATACCTCGAGTGGTTCTGAGAGGTCGATCTCCTTGACGGGCGCTGGCTTCTGTGAGGTCTGTGGATGAGACTCGAGTGGAGTTGCTGCACGCCGAAAAAGGCTCTGCTCGGCGTCATTGGTGTGAGAAGGATGTTCTTCCATTGTGGTGGTTTCGTGTTGGCTACTCACACTCACTCCTCCTTGAGATGGAGAGGAGCGAAGATGCAAGGTTGTGGGGGATGCTTTTTTTATATCACGCGCGCCAGACGATCCCCGCGAGATTTGGCCCAGTTGCTGACAAACCACACTTCCTGGCCACGGCCGCCCAAAACCTCTTGCTCGCCTCTTGAAGATGTAATCCCATATTTTAAGCAAGCTGTCTCTGAACTCCACGTTTCTGGTAATTTTTCTGGTCACCCTCTTTCCACAAGCTTGTGGAACCGAGCTACAACGTCTTGGTTCTTCCTCGTAGGCGCGTCTTTGTTTGGTGCGTCAGTGGATGTTCACGTTCTCCAGCCTGTGAATGCCCTAATAATCTAGGTTGGCAATATGTTGGAGCCAAGCCTTCTGTATAGCAGCCTAAACATACCACTGGTCTTGTGCTTGACCAGAATCTTCTTTGTCGCCTCCACCTCAGTCTACTTACTTTTAGTAGCCGTGGATTGCCGCACTCAGTCCCGTGGCCCCACCAATCCTTCCTAGCAGTTCAGTGACAGCAAGGGGCCGCTCTTAATCTCAAATAGTATTGGGTCCAAAAAGAACTTGATCGGTGAGAAATAAACACACAATCACGCATGTTTGTGTGCAGAGTTATTAATCTTATCCTATCCATTCGTATGACTGGTAGGGACACGCAGGCGCCCATATCCGGGCAAAAAAATAAAAGCAGAGTGCCCCACGTGGGGCTCGAACCCACAACCGTACGATTAAGAGTCGTAAGCGCTACCGATTGCGCCAGCGAGGCAATTGCTGACCGCCTGTAACGAGCCGAGCTTGTCGAGGAGAGGCTCGGTAGGGTAAGCCTGTGGGGTGCCTGGTAAGGGCACGCCAGGGGGGCTAGGGCTTGAAGAGAAGGAGAGCGTGCCTGTCCTCTCCTTCCCTTCCACTGTTTAGAGGAATTAACGTTATTTTGAGTAAGAAACTCGCCTAGTACCTCGACGGAGTTCCGAGGTTACCAGAGAGCAAGGAGCCTAGTGTTACACCGCCAAAATCTTCCTGTTTTACGCGTCGCTAATACTAAATCAGGAGCTCTAAAAAACTACGTATACCCGCTCAATTGAAGATTTTCACGCTTTAAAAGGCTTTCAGGTAGCTATAAAAACACTCCCGACCGAATCACAACTTTCCTGCATGTATAAGTAAACTTTTTATATAGTAAAAAGGCTTTTGGAGTTGCTAGCATCAGTACAGATCATACAGCTTATCTTCAAAAGCCTCGCCCTCTTAAGCTAGCTGGCAACCCCGACTATTGGTCGAAATGATAGCTAAAGCTGTTTTTAAAGCTGTGTTTAAAGCTGATTGAGGTACGCCCTTTGATGCTAGGCAAGAAGAGACCGTCCAAGAGGACTCTCAAAACCGCACAACAAGAAAGCTTATTCAGCAGCTTCAACACCATCAAAATACTCGGCAAAAGCCAAGGGCATATCACATAACACAATAATAGTACACGGTAAATTGTCCTCTCCGAGAACTTTACTATGCTGTATGGCTTTTGTGCGCCTTTCTTTTTGACACAAAAACTTTTTAGGCCCATGATCTCTCTCTCATGCATCATGTACCGATTTTCGATGACTCGGAGGGTCCATGAGCTCCAAATCTTGATAGAATGTACTTCGCCATCTCCTAGTGCTCTGAACATTCTCTCAAAGCCAACACAACATCAAAAGTCGTGGTTTTGGGCAAACAGGTGGGGCCGTCCAATATGGTACGGGCCACATTCCAGAATAAAGCGCGGGGAAAAAAGAAAGCGAAGTGCCCCACGTGGGGCTCGAACCCACAACCGTACGATTAAGAGTCGTAAGCGCTACCGATTGCGCCAGCGAGGCAATTGCTTGAAAACTAGTTTTGCCCTGTTTTCCGCCTGTCATCAGTTAAATTCGGGAGCTTTAACAAAACTTTCACGCCGCTTGATTTCCATTATTACGTATTTTTCAAGCTTCTCTTTCCATTTCTGCCGTTTCATTTTGTGAAAATGTACATTTTATGTAGAATTAACTGCAAATGTTTGGATCTAAAAGGTATAACACCCGAACACCATGCTGATGTCATGTTTATACTATGCTTTCTCAGTTCAGGCTTTACTTAATGAATGTTTGAACACTTCTTTATAATGCCCAAGTATCGCTTATTAACACTGTATACTCAGAATGTTCAAATTCGAGAAAATTTTCAAATTTTAATTAATTGAAGAACAAGTGAGCTCAATAAAATCAAGAAGCAAGATGCTCTTTTTTGAAAATGATTATTTGGATCTCCTAAAAAATGCTGAATACGAGACTTTTAAAGCAATAGCAGCGTAGTTCCACTGATTTGAGAATTTTTGAGCTATATTTCAAGGACTAATTCCAAGAATTTGGTATTTTTTTAGTATGTCCAAAGTTGGTATCGAGAAATGTTCGGGTGTCTGGCCGCGGTGTCCAGGTGTATGCACGGGTGTACGTGAAAAGCGGTGCCGCTGACCTCTAATTGTGGCTGAGGAACTTCTGACACTCAAAGTTCACACAGAGAGGCTTAACCAATTAGACACTAGAGACCAGAGATCTGGAGAGAGGCAGTGCGGTCCTGTGTGCCCACCACCTTCCAGTTGAGCCGCAACAAAACGGTTGCCCCGCGCTGAATGACAGGCCGCGTTCGGTCCTGCCTTAAAAAGTCGAGCCCGGGCCAGCAGATCCTTTTGGGCAGATTAGAGCAACCCATTCCCCACTTCAGAGCACGGAGCAGCCACAATTCACCCGCATCAACCGTTTTGACAAGGCTGCATCAATTCACCCGCATCAACCGTTTTGACAAGGCTGCATTTGGGAGTTGATAAGAAATCGATTTCCCACCCTTCTCACCCTATCCTCCCCTCTCCACCACCTACAACCCAGCATGACAAGGATGGAAGAGGAACAGCACGCACAGGACGTGGTGACCCCAACCAATGAGCACACATCCTCGGAGGAGCAGCCGAAGGAGGT
>JAJMKQ010000044.1:0-38203 GCA_030569395.1 Petasospora rhodanensis
GAACAACCCATATCTTCGCTAGCTTATATGGAAATGGCAACATTTCCGTACTACCTTCACCTTGACGGATCAGTTTGTACAAACGGGGGGAATCAAGTTGATCCGCCGACGAGGTGAAGGGACGTGTCTCCCGAAGCGCAGCGCAGGGCCAGACTACGGAGCGCAGCCGAGGAAGGGCGCAGCGAACGGATCAACTTGTCAGAAATAGAATAAATTGCTAAGGAGAATTAGTGATTTTGCGTTTTTTAACGATTCCTATAGAACCTGATCTGGAGAGAACGAACCGCGCATTGAAACATCTGGATTCGAGTTGGAAAGCGGTGTAAATAGAGGTTAAAGGTGCCAAATTGGGCCAAAATCCGCGAAAATTACCTGTTTTGTCCCTTATCTCCGCAGTGAATTAATTTTTTTTTATGATCGATCTGATAGGTCTGAGTGAGGAGACAACGAAACCAGTTTTCTTTTGGGGCCTTATGGTGCCCGATTTCGAGTTATGAGCGTTTAAAGGTGCAAAATGGGTCTTCCAGAGGCCGTATAGTGCGCGTACCGATTTCGCGCTTTTTGGTTCGGGACGCAGGAGAGTGCGGGGTGGACCCCCGGCTTAATGCTGGGCCTCTACAAGCCTGAAGAAAGCCAGCTGATGCCTCTCTGGGGCATAAGACAGTCGAGATGAGGTCAAAGGGTCAAAATGGTGCATGATCTGCCAGCTGAGGGCTTGGTTAAAATGTCGTATCGTGTTTCGTTTGCGAGAAGCGACAAGGGCCAAAGCTGGCATATGCGTTGCCGATTGGTCGACTCATCTTGACGAGAGTAGATCATGACGGAGAGTGGCCGAAGGGACGTCAGCAGCATCGGTTTGAGCCATCGGGCTGGATGGTCCAAGTTGAATGAATAGTAACATTTTGGTTTGTGCAGGAGAATCCATTGGTTAGCGGGTCAAGAGCTTCCCGTGGTAGAAGCCGAAGCACAGCGTGGGCCTGTCTGCGGAGTGGAAGATTTAAAGGGCTATGCAGACAGAATGTACCATATGTGAACAATAGAGTGTAAGCATCCTTGACAGGTAGTCAATTTACATAGGTCCAAAGCTGCTGAGAAGTATCGGGTGACCCTTTAGACCCACCTTGGACGGTTATGTTCAGCCTGAACTTAGTGCCTCCCGTAGTGGACCGCCGAAGCGCAGCGAGGCGTGTCTACGGAGGGCAAGGCTCAATGTAGGTTTGGAAGGGTCCGCTATCTGGGTATGTAAGATGCTGAGGTAGGGGTTTGTGTTTTCTATGAGCCTCTAGCCTCCGGCAGTGGGCAGCCGAAGCGAAGACACAGGGAATTCCTTCAGATAGCTCACGCGAGTCCTGTGGGAAGGCCTATGCTGGGTGTTGACGTAGAAGACAGCCGTGGTAGACAGCCGACGCGTAGCGGAGGCCTGTCTATGCGTAGAAGGATTAACGGGGCTAAATTGGAAGGCCTGATGTGTAAGTCTCGGAGTAAGAGCAGTAAACAGATGAAGCGTGGCAATTTTTGAGGCGAGATGATGGCAGGTTATGGCCAAAGCTGCACCGGCGACAAGTTATCAGAGACACAGGTTCCCGATCTCGCAGAGATAGTAAGCTTGGTGTAACGTGAGCTGCCCGTGGTGGACCGCCGAAGCGCAGCGAGGCGTGTCTAAGAAGGGCATGGCGCTATGAAATCCTCAATAGGGAAGAGCTTGGAGAGGTTGGAACAGAGCGTGTGATGTGAGCCTCCCGCAGTAGGCACCCGGAGCGTAGCGAAGGGCTGCCTAAGGAGGGCAAGGCGGGAAGCACCAACATCCAGTTGGTTCAGTCATGGCTTCAAGATGTCGGAGGTGGCATTAGGATTGAGCACACTGTCACAAGCATGCCCGCGGCAGCGCAAGACGTGGCTGAGCGAATTGAGAGCCTCCCGCAGGAGCCTCCCGGAGCGAAGCGTAGGTCAGGCTACGTAGGGCCAGGTTCGAAAGAATTGCGAACTGGCTACCGGAGGCCCTCCGGGCCGTAGGTCAGCCGGACAAGTCTTGTTATATATGAATGGTCTGTGGGTGCCTCAAACTGCATGAAGAGTCTATCTAACTAACTATAGCTGTTATTGAGGTAAGGAACATACTGAATACTTATAGATCTTCCAAGCTGCTCTTGAACTACACCGGAGAGCTCTTGGTCCTTGTACAACGGGCGTATCGAACGTGTTCGCGGGCGGGCGCCGCGGAATTTTGAGCGTTCACTGCGGCATCGTACCTGCTGCACCTACCAGGTCTTCGGGGAAATTTTTCGCACACAAATTTGTAGATGAGAAGCGTCTCACCAGTAGGTGACCACTCTGTTAACAGAAATTCAAGAGGACCGTTCCCCCCTTTCCGTTTACACTTCCCTACAGAAATCAAGAACAGATCCCATCAGTATGGCTTCCAGAACCCAATTTGAGAACTCCAACGACGTCGGTGTCTTCGCCAAGCTCACCAACTCCTACTGTCTCGTTGCCGTTGGTGGCTCTGAGAACTTCTACTCTGCCTTCGAGGCCGAGCTCGGTGATGTTATCCCAATCGTGCACACTACCATCGCTGGTACACGTATTGTGGGCAGAATGACTGCCGGTAACAGAAGAGGTTTGCTCGTTCCAACACAGACGACGGATCAGGAGCTCATGCACTTGAGAAACAGTTTACCAGATTCCGTCAAGATTCAGAGAGTGGAGGAGAGACTTTCCGCTCTTGGTAATGTCATCTGCTGCAACGACTACGTTGCCCTTGTCCACCCAGATATCGAGCGTGAGACAGAAGAGTTGATTGCTGACGTTTTGGGTGTTGAAGTTTTCAGACAGACCATCGCCGGTAACGTTCTTGTTGGCTCTTACTGTGCTTTGTCTAACCAGGGTGGTATTGTTCACCCACAGACATCTATTCCAGACCAGGAAGAGTTATCCTCTTTGCTCCAAGTTCCATTGGTTGCAGGTACAGTGAATCGTGGTTCCTCCGTTGTCGGTGCCGGTTTGGTGGTTAACGATTGGTTGGCCGTCTCCGGTTTGGACACCACTGCTCCAGAGCTCAGTGTGATTGAGAGTATCTTTAGACTCCAGGATGCTCAGCCAGAGACTATCTCTGGTAACTTGCGTGACACTCTTATTGAGACATACTCCTAAGTTTGTTCCGCTCATGTCCCCACCCACTCTCTTCTTCTTATGCATCTTGTCATGGTTTTACTTTCTTTCTGATATTTTCCTGTTGTTGCCTGGTTCCTTCCCCCGTACGGATTGCTCGCTTGTACTTTTATAATGGTCTCTAGAGATCTATGGAGAGCTACGTTGCTCTTCGTTCATTGGTCATTGGTTGATTTTACATAACTCAAAAGCTCTAATGAGGCACGTCCTCGACACCAAGTGAGAAATATAGGTCGTCTAGGAGGGACCAGCACTCTCAAGACCCATTTGGTTGATGTGTGCTGCATTGGACTCCCAGAAATGATTGGCGATGATCAAATTCTCAATGTTCGGGTGTTGGCCCGCTCGCTTCGGCGCTCGACGGGGCGCGTCCTTCAAAACAACCACATCACCGGCTTCAAAGCTTTGTTCATCGCCACGCACCCACAACCGTCGCTTTCAGTTGCCTAGAAATGGACTTTTTCGGGTAAGCGAGACCTACTCTCCACAAATCCAGGCTCTGTTTACTAACCGCCGCAGCGTTCCGCGGGGATCCATCCGTTCTCAGGCGCTCAACAAGTTAGCCGCCCTATCGCTTTCGAAGGAGGAAGCCAGACACGAGCCAGTCGTCAAGGCCAATGGTGTCGCCAACGGATACGCCAATGGGTCTATGAATGGCTCAGCTAAGACTGGGCTCTCAGGAGACATCCTCAAGCTCGCCAACGCGGTGGCTAGAGAAGACATTTCCGATGTTGCAATCTCTCACAAAGAGCTCGAGATCATCTTTGCCCTCACTTCTGCCGCACCAAAGGTCCAGACAGAGCAACAGGCAACCGACCTCGTTGCTGTTCTTTCGCCATATTTCCTCGAGTCTCCGTCGCAGAAGTTCAAGTCTCATGCAAGCATGCAGCTCGGCCCATCCCCATGGGACTACTTGACCAACGCTCTCACCGAGTCTTTCCTCGTGTTGTGCAACAAGTTCGATTCCATCGTGCCGAAGGTCGAGGCCTTGTTCGGGAAGTTTATTGCCCGCTTTGGTGTCGGCGAGGAGATGAAGATGACTTGCTACTTCAGCCTGCTGGGATTCTTGAAGTCTTTGGTTAAGATGCCTTCCCCGCTCGACAAGTCGTTGACTTCTTCCATCGTCTCTTTGTTCACAGCTGAGTTCTTGGACTCCGTCGAGGGCGTTACTCTCAGAGCGCTTGAAGAGGAACACGAGCTGACGTACCTTCTGGCATACAAGGCTACCGGTGATGAGTTCAACTCTCTTCTCTTTGCTAAGCTTGTCCAGCAGTTCTTCAACAGAGTCCTTCTTACCTTGATTACGAGAGATTTCTTGGAGACCGTGCCAAATATTGATGGCTTGGGTCTGATTGACTACCTCCTTCTTGTTAACTCTACTGACTTTGACGATGAACCTGATGTTGCATCGAAGTTGGACAAGCTCAAGACTGTGTTGTCCAGAAACGTTACACTCATCAAGGAGTTGTGCAACAGAGCTTCGAGCCAGATCGACGAATTGGACAACGGAAGCACTTACATCAACTTGTCCTCAGCTGAGCGTGTCGACTTGGCCATGCGCACAAAGAGTTTGGCCCTCCAGGTTCTTGCTGCTGGCCTGATTGTCGATGTTGTTCCAAACGAGTATCTCATCGAGAACATCAAGTCTGTCTTGTCTCATCCAACAGAGGCACTCGACAACAACTTGGTCCCTGTCGTTATCTCGATCGGCTCGCTGCTTACCTACAAGGGTCAGAAGGGCATCAGTGGTGATTTGATCCACACGTTCCCACTTCTCGTTTCCAAAATCACACCAGATGCCACCACAGAGTTTGTCAAGAAGATTTCCAAATGTCTTGCCTTGGGGTTGAAGCCATTGAACGAGGACTCCATCATCACTACTATTTACTCGCTCGTGAACTTGTTGGTTTCTGACAACTTTGCCGCTCCAGTTACTGCACTTCGTGAACTGAGATTGAGAACAGCTACCAACACCTTTGGTTCGCGTATGAGACCATCACGCTCTAACACCGTTCACTCCAGAGTCCCAGATCCAGCTGATAACGAACGTTCCGAACACGCACACGTCTTCCAAAACGCCATCACCTCTGCGATTGAAATTGCCAAGGTGTACGACGACGATGCCATCACTGTGTTGACCGTGACGATCTTGTCCCAGAAGTTCCTCAGAGTCTCCAGAGAATTGGACTTTTACCTCCTGGACGGTCTCTCTGACATTGCCCCAGCTTTGTCTGAGAAGGAATTCCTCACTTTGTTGAAGTTGTTCGACAGTGGTATGAACCAGGATAACAGCGATACCGTCTTCGTTGAGGCCATCGTTGGTGCCAGACTCAAAATTGCTAAGGCTCTAGAGGGTAAGTTCGGCCATCCATTGTACTACGTGTACTTGCAGGAGTTGCTCAACAGTGTTGTTGCACTCGGTGATGTCCAGAACACAGACCATAGAAGTCAGGGCGAGATTTCTGAAATTGCCATTCAGATTTCTCGTTACATTCCTCCAATTGCCCAGATGTTGCCAAAGAAGGACAAGTTGACACTCTTGGATGACTCTACCGTGATCTTGTTCCAAAACTTCTGGTTCAACATCGTTGTTCACGGTTACAACGAAACATCAGAATTGACTAAACGCTTCCTCTCTGATCTCCAGGTCATTGCTCTGAACTCGCCACCATTGGCCTCAGACTCTGCCAGATCTCGTGCTGAGACCTCGTTCGAGTTGAGCACCGTCTTGAGAAGAGGCTCATCCAACCACAACGTCAAGGACCAGAAGCACATCATCAGTGGAGTCTCAAACACGAACATGTTGGAGCTCAAGGCATTGTCCTACCAGAAGTTGATGTTCTTGTCTGCAACTTCGCTCTTGGAGAACTTGCGTGTCAATGTTGGTGACTGCTCTACGATTCTACACTACTTCGGTGATCCATCTGTGGAAAAGGCCAGCTTGGAGAAGTTCATCGGTTCCATCGCCATCTCTGTTGTCCAGAAGTATGCCAAGTTGACGGCCAGTGGTCGTAATGCCTACTTCACTTCTGACATGGTTGCTGATCAGCTCACGAAGATCCTCATCCTCTGTGTTGACAGAAACTACAACCTTCAAGATGCTGCCTTCCAGTCCGCATCTGTGTTCTTGGGCAAACTTCCATCCAGTTTGTGCAACCGTGGGTCTCTCTACACCTTGCTCGACTTGTTGACGGCCATGTACGACTCTCTTCTCGACTCTGAGAGAAAGAAGTACCATCCAAAGAGAGACTTGTACTTGAAGCACACTAAGGCCAAGATCACCGTCTCTGACTCTCGCAAGTGGAAGGAGCATACACTCAAGAAGCTACAGGACAAGGCCCGTGAGTGGTGCCTGATGGCTCTGTATAAGTCTAACCAGGACATGAAGACTTTGCTGATGGGTTACATCTCAGATTTGGGCCTGTTCGGCGAGTTGAGTGACATTGAGTTGGGTATAAGTTTCGCTGTTGACATGGCTGGTGCCGTTCTGCCAGGTGACACTCAGGCCGTGACTCCAAAAGTTTCCAACAACACAAGGATCAACACAATCGCCACGTTCTTGTCAGAGTACTCTTGGAGAGCAAGAAACATGAACAGTGCTGCTGACTTGGATCCATACACTCAAGACCCTAACGAGAATCCATTGGTATCTGCTATCCGTGCTCACAAGCGTGCACTTGGCTACGAGTCTGAGTGGGCTCAAGAAGCCGGGGTCACTCCACAGGACTCCCGTGATGATTTGTCTTACATCTTGTTCTCTGAGATTGTTGTTGGCTGGCACAAGAGTCTGAAGAAGCACGAGGGTCTCTTCTCCACCAAGTACGACCTCACTGACGAAGGGTTCCTCAAGATGACCTACAGTCCATCTGACAAGGTTAATGTTGATTACCATGCCGGTGTTGCCGCAAAGAACCTTGAGACTGATGAGAAGGTGATTCAGTTCTTGACTTCTCATTTCCAAGGAACTTTGTACCAGAGCGAACATATGCTTCAGATCTTCACCGACGCTGCCCTTGAGAGTTTGCAGCATCTCAAGACTGCTTCGTTACATCCATTTGCCCGCTTGGTGAGATTCCAGTTGATCAAGTTTGCGCTCAACGTTCTCGATGCACACATCAAGACTGGTTCCCATCTGTCGGTGAAGTTGGTGGAGTCCATCCTTGACGGTATCCTCTCTTGGTTTATCCAGGCCAGACCATACCCATTCGGTGACAACGAGTTGAAGATCAGAGCTGACATGAACTTGTTGATTGAGGTGTTTGATCACCTCAGACTGTTGATGCTGCCAGCCAGAAAGAATGGGCACTTTGAGGAGAAAAGAGAGCTTGCTTTGGCGTTCTTGTTTGATGAGATCAACAAGATGATGATCTGGTTGAGTCCGTTGGAGCCAAGAGAGTTTAAGGGTGAGACCTTCAAGGCTGATACTGAGATGTTGGAGTTTGCATACAACTTGAACCCGGCTTTGGCCTTCAGTCTTGCTCGCAGAACCACCAGTCTGGAGAAGTCCATCACAGCCCTTGTCACCAAGGATCCAACACGCTCATTGTCCCACCCTGAAGCCGTCAAGTATCTCGTGAATGATGCCAGACTTTCCAAGTACTTGATCTTGGCCAAACCAGTGTCTCCAACTGAGTCCATCAACTTATTCAGACCCCCATACATCAAGGACCCATACGCTATCCAGTACAACATGAGAGCTCTGGAAGCTCAGGACATCAACTTGACCTTCTTCTATGTGCCCCAGATTGTTCAATGTTTGACCAACGATTCCTTGGGCTACGTTGCCAGATTCATCGTGGAGGCTGGTAAGGTTTCTCAGAAGTTCTCTCACCAGCTGATCTGGAACTTGCTAGCCAACACAGAGAACCCAGACCTTCGTGCTGAGAAGATGATCGACATGATCAAGACATCCTATGATAGAGATGCCATGGAGTACTACCAGAAAGAATTTGGATTCTTTGACGAGGTGACGAGCATTTCTGGTAAGTTGCAACCATACTTGAAGAAGACCAAGGCTGAGAAGAAGGTGAAGATTGACGAGGAGATGGCCAAGATTGTTGTCCTTGACGATGTCTACTTGCCTTCCAACCCAGACGGTGTTGTTGTTGACATCAACAGAGTCTCTGGTAAGCCATTGCAGTCACACGCTAAGACTCCCTTCTTGGCTACGTTCAAAATCCGTAAGCAGGAGGAGGTCAGTGGTGAGCTTGTCACTGTGGACAAGTGGCAGAGTGCCATCTTCAAGGTTGGTGACGACTGCAGACAAGATGTGCTGGCATTGCAGTTGATCTCCATTTTCAAGAGCGTCTGGGAAAACGCTGGCTTGGACTTGTACTGTTACCCATACAGAGTCACTGCTACTGCACCAGGCTGTGGTGTCATTGATGTGTTGCCAAACTCCATTTCCAGAGACTTGTTGGGCAGGGAAGCTGTGAACGACTTGTACACCTACTTCAAGGCGAAGTTCCCAGATGGTGAGTTGGAGTTCGAGGACGCCGTTCAGAACTTTGTCAAATCCCTTGCTGCATACTCCATCATCTCCTACTTGCTCCAGTTCAAGGACAGACATAACGGTAACATCATGTATGACGACAAGGGACACATCTTGCACATCGATTTCGGTTTCTGCTTCGATATCGTTCCAGGTGGTGTGAAGTTTGAGGCTTGTCCATTCAAGTTGACCAAGGAGATGGTTCGTGTGATGGGTGGTTCCAACGACACTGAGTCATTTAAGATGTTCGAGGAGTTGTTCATCAAGGGCTTCCTCGCCATCAGACCATACCACGAGTTGATCATTGGCAACGTCCAGTCCATGTTGGACTCTGGTTTGCCATGCTTCAAGGGTGAGAAGACCATCAAGAACTTGAGAAACAGATTCTTCTTGGGTAAGGATGACAAGGAGTGCATCAAGGCTTTGAAGGGTTTGATCCGCCAGAGTTACGAGAGTATGTTCTCCCTCGGTTACGACAAGTTCCAGAAGATGACCAACGGTATTCCATATTGATTGAGACAATGTTGACTACAAGAACTGTTAATAAAATATTCAACCGTCGATAGGCATCAATAAATAAAGTGTAAAGATATGTATGTGAGAAGAGAACAGAATAAAACAAACAACCCGAAATTAAACCAATGCAAAATGTGAATGTGAAAGAATGGATGGAATCAAACACTTCAAGCAGAAGCAGCAGCAGCCTTCTTCTCAGCAGCGGCAGCAGCCATCTTGTTCAAAGCGGAACCGTACTTGAACCACTCAATCTGCTCAGAGTTGTAAGTGTGGGACAATGGAGTCTCCCAAGCCTCACCCTCCTTTGGATGGACTCTCAAGGTGACGTTCTTACCTGGAGCCAACTCGGTCAAACCGAGAATGTCAACGGTGTCGTCTGGGTTAATTCTGTCGTAAGCCTCTGGCTCAACAAAGTTCAATGGCAAAAGACCCTGCTTCTTCAAGTTGGTCTCGTGAATACGGGCAAAGGACTTGGTAATGATGGCGAAACCACCAAGGAATCTTGGCTCAAGGGCAGCGTGCTCTCTGGAGGAACCCTCACCGAAGTTCTCACCACCAATGACAACCCACTTGATGCCAGCGTCTCTGTACTTGCGGGCAGTCTCTGGGACACCAGCGTACTCACCGTCGTAGAGGTGCTTAACACAGTTGGCCTTACCGTTCTCAGCGTTGATGGCACCAATCATGTAGTTGTTGGAAATGTTCTCCAAGTGACCACGGTACTTCAACCATGGACCAGCCATAGAGATATGGTCAGTGGTGGTCTTACCAAGGGACTTGATCAAGATTGGCATGTTGAGACCATCCTTACCATCCCATGGCTTGAATGGAGTCAACTTCTGCAAACGGTCAGACTCTGGGGAGATGACAACCTCAACGGAAGCACGGTCCTCTGGTGGAGCCTGGTAAGTGTTTTCACCTGGGTCGTAACCTCTAACTGGCAAAGAGTCACCAGAAGGTGGCTTCAACTTGAACTCCTTACCATCAGCACCGACAAGGGTGTCAGTGATTGGGTTGAATCTCAAGTCACCGGCAATGGCGTAAGCAGTAACCAACTCTGGAGAGGCAACAAAGGCGTGGGTGTCTGGGTTACCATCGTTTCTGGCAGTGAAGTTTCTGTTGTAGGAAGAGACAATGGTGTTCTTATCACCCTTCTTGATGTCCTGTCTGTCCCACTGACCGATACATGGACCACAAGCGTTAGCCAACACGATACCACCGAACTCCTCGAAGGTCTGCAACTGACCATCTCTCTCAATAGTAGCTCTAATCTGCTCAGAACCTGGAGTGACGGTGTAGAGGGTCTTGGCCTTCAAACCGTGGTCAGCAGCGTCCTTGATGATAGAGGCGGATCTGGTCATGTCCTCGTAGGAAGAGTTGGTACAAGAACCGATCAAACCAACCTTGACCTCTAATGGCCAGTCGTTCTCAACGGCAACCTCCTTCATCTTGGAGACTGGGGTAGCCAAATCTGGTGTGAATGGACCGTTGATGTGTGGCTCCAAGGTGTTCAAGTCAATCTCAATGAGCTCATCGTACTCACAGCCCTCGTCAGCCTTGAGGAAGTCCTGGCTGTAGAGCTGAGCAAATTCAGCAATCTTGTTTCTGCCGGTGGCGTTCAAGTACTCAACCATGGACTTGTTGAATGGGAAGACAGATGTGGTAGCACCAATCTCGGCACCCATGTTACAGATGGTACCCATACCGGTACAAGAGAAAGTCTCAACACCCTCACCGAAGTACTCAACAATCTTACCAGTACCACCCTTGACAGTGGTGATACCAGCCAACTTGAGGATAATGTCTTTTGGAGAAGCCCAGCCGTTCATCTTACCGGTCAATTTGACACCCATAATCTTTGGAGCCTTCAACTCCCATGGCAAAGAGGCCATGACATCGACAGCATCAGCACCACCGACACCGATAGCCAACTGACCCAAACCACCAGCGTTTGGAGTGTGGGAGTCGGTACCAATGATCAAGGCACCTGGGAAGGCGTAGTTTTCGAGGACAATCTGGTGAATGATACCGGAACCTGGCTTCCAGAAACCAATGTTGTACTTGGCAGTGGCAGTGGCCAAGAAGTCGTACACCTCTCTGTTGAGGTCAATGGCACGGGCCAAATCCTTTGGGCCACCAACCTGGGCCTGAATCAAATGGTCACAGTGGACGGTGGTTGGGGTGGCCACCTGTGGCATACCGGCAGACATGAACTGCAAGATGGCCATCTGGGCAGTGGCATCCTGACAGGCGACACGGTCCGGTCTGAGCTTCAAGTAGGAGACACCTCTCTCGATTTCCTGGCCGTGTGGGTCGTCCAAGTGACCGTAGAGGATCTTCTCGGCGTAGGTCAATGGTCTGCCGAGTCTCTGCTTGACAATCTCAACGTTCTCCAAGTGCTTCTTGTACTGGATGAAGGAGTGGTTCTCGAGCAAGTTCTGGCCAACCTTGGAGTCTCTGGTGATGTCCGAGACGGTGGCGAGGCCACGCGTCAGTCTGGCGGACTTGAGCGAGTTGCGAGCAGCCAACATCGTGCTTTCAGACTGTGGTGGATGGGTTCTGGCGCTGTTGACGACGACGAAAAAAGAGGATCCGCTGTGTTGATATAAAAGGGCGTGGGCGTCCCCGGTTGGTGCAGCACGGAGGTCATTCAGAGCAGAGATGAGTTGCGCTTCTCCGGGGATCGGGCTTTTGGTGAGCGCGCACCGAAGAAGCGGGCGGCTAGCTCTGGAAAAGGTGTAGATATGTTCTTAGGGGTTTATATAGTGTGTGTACTTAGTTTGATCCAAGTTGGAGTACCACAACACCTCCGTATTAGCTTAAGTTCCCCTCCTGTAAGCACCATTTGGGCCCAGATGATTGGACAACAAGTGACTCAGTGGTCCCAGTTCGCGAGGGACGGCTTCTCCAGGTGCGAGCATGCCCCGGTCACAGTTTCGGTCCGAGATCGGGAAAGGCCTACCGCCTGACCTTTGACCGCGCCGTGATTGGCTGCGCCGCGAATACGGCCCCGGCTGTCAAGCGTGTAAACACCGTAAAGTGCGATGGGCAGGAGTTGTCGGCGGGCGAAGAAGGTGGGGAAAAGGCGTTGTTTGTACGGGGCCGGACAGAGCTGGTGTGTTTTATAGGGTTGGCCAGGGTAATCTTTCGGCAATGGGAGAGGGAAGCAGTGGATAACACATGACTGTATCTCATCATCCAAGATGATCCAAACATTGCACAGAAACTACATTTGATCTCACTCGTTCACCCATTGTGCCTTCCCCGGGCATTTCCGTGGGGTGATCATGGATCAGTGACTACTTTGAAACACAGCACGACAAGGCTATGTACCAGAGGTTGGACGACATATTCGGAGAGAAAACAATGAGAAACGAAGATTATACGAGAACGGAAGGAGATCGACGATGCCCAATGACCATCTGGACCGTTTGAGAGAGGACAACTAGTGTCACAGGCTCAGACGAGATGTGCTAAGAGTTCCTGATCCCCATGCTTATGGGCCTACAACCTTTTCGAACACTAGATCATGATGCAATTATTATTAGGGCGAAATTCAAAACTCAACACCAGAGTTTGAACATTCTGTAGTAGAATGGCTTGGTGGCCAACACTCTCTTCTCCTCAGCAATCTCCTGCTTGAGCAACTCCATGTCGACATGCTTTCTTCCTGTGTCGATGTCAATATCCTTGGCTCTGATGAAGAGTTGGAAGTTACGTTTCCAGAGCTTGTGGCCAATGTAGAACACAACCAAGATCACCAAAGAAAGGTAGACAGAGAAGAAGTTCTCAACATCAGCCTCACTTCCATCTGGGAAAAGGGCAACCCAGAACTGACCGATCAGTACGAGCATGTTCATACCAACACCGTACACAGAGCCCCAAGTACCAAACTGGGCCACGTAGGTCAACTCATCGGTGTTTCGTCCCTGGACGTACAAGGCTCTTCTGAATCTGATGTGAGAGAGACAAATACACATCCAGGCAAAGATGGTGGAGAGACCAGAGAGGGCAGACAACCACAGGAAGACCTCACTCTGCTTGTCCGAGGCTGCAATGAAGGACAAGAGGCCGATGAAGAGTGTGAGGAAAGTGGCGTACAATGGACGTCCGGTCCTGTCGACGTAGCCAAGGACCTTTGGCAAGTGGCCAATATCAGCGAGCGAGGCCAACACACGGGAGGATGCATACACAGAAGAGTTGGCCACGGAGAGAATGGCAATGAGGATGACAACGTTCATCACAGATGGGAGACCCTTGATACCGGCGTTCTGAATGGAGATGACGAATGGAGAAACAGAAGCATATGAATCACCATCGAGCAATCTGGAGTCGTTGTAAGGAACAAGACAACCGATCAATGTGAGTGTAACGAGGTAGATGCAAGTAACCAACCAGAAAGTCTGTTTGGCAGCCTTTGGAATGGTGGCTCTTGGGTTCTCAGTCTCAGCGGCGGTCATACCCACGAGCTCGACACCGGCAAATGAGAAGGCAGCGGTAACAAACACAGAACAGACACCCTTGAATCCATTGGAGAACGCACCTGGGTCGTACCAGTAGGAAGCGCCGATGTAGCCACCTTCTGGAGCACCACCACAGATCATAACAATACCGAGGATGAAGAAGCCCATAACGGCAATAACTTTGACCATGGAAAGAATGACTTCAGATTCTGCATAGTACTTGACATCGAGCATGTTGAGCACAAAGATGAAGACGTAGAACACCGTGACCCACACGTCAGCGTTGATGTCATCCCTCCAATACTGGATAGTGATGGCAGCAGCCACAAGCTCCAATGGTAGTAGCACTAACCACTGCAAGGAGTAGTTGAGTCCCATGGCGAACGAAATTGACGGATCGATGAATCTTGTGGCGTAGGTGGTGAACCCTCCAGAGACTGGGAAGGTTACACAGAGCTCACCGAGAGCGATCGATGTGGTGAACATCATGGTGGCAACGATGACCCAACCAATGATAAGGGCAGCTGGACCACCAGTGTTCAAGGCACTACCAGAGTTGACGAAGAGACCGGTACCAACCGAACCACCGATGGCGATCATCAGCAAGTGACGTAACGTGAGCTCCTTCTTGAGACTGGTGTTGGAAGAGTTGAAGGCTGCCTTCTCAACATCCGTGAGAGCTTCGTACTCAGCAAAGTCTTTCTTGTCATAGTCGGAGGCCTCAGCTGGCCTGAACGAGTCTTTGAAACGGGTCCAAGAGGAGCCGTTGTTCTTGGAGGAGGCGGTACCGCCCGTGGTCGGTGACGTTATCGTCTCGATCTTGGAGATGTCAGACATCGACGTGTGTGCAGCGAGTGGAGAGCACTAAGAGCTGAAGAGTGATCATCTGGAGAGGTGAGAAGCATTTTTTTCATCAACCAAACAGTCACCGGTGCAGGCCACCCGACTCATCGCTTCTCCAGAGTCAAAAAGAAATTACCAGGAGGTGTCAAAAATTTCCGGGCACGTCAAGCGAGATCCACGCCGAACTTAAAATCAAGCACACTTGTCACCGGCGGTGGCGTTGTTGTGATTCTCCAAGGAGTTGGCATCAATTACGAGTGAACTGAACCCCACACATCCGTTCCTCTGACAGTGCTTTGGGTAAACAACTCCTTCGCCGCTGGCTGACTCGACCCTCTACGGCGCTCCGTCTTGGTGCCTTTGCGGCATCTTTGGCACAATTTTTCGCATCGAACGAGTTCGCGGACTTTCGCGGAAAGTTGGTTGCGAGCCCTGTCCTGCGCTTCCATCACCAAGTTTGCCCGGCGGCTAATGCGTGTTTACGCTTCTTCATCACATCGAAAAGCACAGAGAACAACACAAACGCAGTCTCAGATCACCAAGAAAGACACGCCATCTGATTGTGACACACTTGTTACATCATGCCACCACAGTTTTTCAAAGACGCCCAGAATGGGTTGGGCAACAAGTTCGTTCCTCGTGCCTTCGCCTTTGGCGCCATGTCAACTTCGAACTCGAACCAACCAGGGACGTCACATCACGATGTCTCCATATCGCCAGACACCAGTGGCGATGCCCACTCTGTGTCTCTTCTTCCACAAGCATCTTCAACGGCCACTTCCTCCGCCTCTGCTGGTAACTTCTTCAAAGATCGTTTGAGACACGACGGCGGCAACGCACATAACATCTCCATATCCAACACCTCCACAGGTTCTGTCGTCTCTAGTCAGTCTGACAGCGTCGGTAATGTTTCTGGAACTGCTCATGGCCCACTCACCTTGAACCGCCATGTTGAGAACTCGTCTACCACGGTGGAAGATGATGATGACGACGACGACATCCAGATCACGGATGAGAGAGTTATCTCAGGTGGTCAGGCCGATGAGGAGGAGATGGAGGGCAGTGACGCTGCTAATGAGACATCTGGTGACTACTTGCTTGAGGCGCTTTACAAGTCACAGAAGTTGTGCTCGTCTTTGAGAGAGAAGTTGGATTTGACTAATTCCAAGCTTCAGAGTCAGGAAGAGGAGCTCTTGTCCAGAAAGAGAACAGCAGAAAAGATGAGAGAGGACTTCGCCAAGTTCAAGGCTCACTTGGCAGATTTGGAGGCAAAGTCATCTGAGTTGAAGACCTCGAGATCTTCAGACAACAAAGAGGTGAAGCAGTTGAAGGAGGGGTTTGCTGACACACAGAAGAAGATGCAGGATTACAAGCAGAAGATCATTGCTTACCAGCTGAAGATGGAGCATCTCAAACAGATTAAGACAGCAAGCAACTACGAGGTTGACAAGAGTGAGTACAGACCTTTCCAGCTCAATGAATTGATGTACTAACACAACCTTAGAAAACAAGGAGATCAAAGCACTCAAGGGCCAACTCGACGACACACAGGGCCTCTTGTCCGAGCAGAAGATCAGAACAGTTCATCTTGAGAAGATGCTCGAGAATACCCGTAAAGAGTATGATGCCAAGGTTGATGAATTGTTCGCAAAGAGTGAGAAGTTGGAGGGTTCTTTGGCCAAGTACATTACCGAGGGCACGGCTCAAGTCGAAAAATGTGTGGAGTAAGGATATACCAGTGCATATTTCGGCTCCTCTGACGACTATTCCCGTTTACTAACTTTTTGAAACAGAGAGAAGGTCACTAATGGCATTGGTCCGATGGTTTCCACTTTGAAGGGCAACATCGATCACACCGTAGAGGCATTGTCTGAAAAGTAAGGATCCTTACCAACATCTTCAAGACCACAACTTCATTTTACTAACACGGAGCCCAGACTCATTGCAACGTTGAAACTTGGTAATGAGGGTACTAAGTCAGAGTTCAAGGTCCAGACTAATGCCGTGATCGAGACATTCAAGGTCAACATCGAGACGGTGAAGGAGAGTTTGGACACTCAGATTACCGAAGGTCTGAAGAGCTACACCTCGATCGAAGAATCCATGAACTCCTTAACTACTGCCTTGGCCGAGTTGGCTAAGAGCTCACAGGTGGACGGGGCTGAGGCCAGGGGCCTTTGTAAAAAGATGATGGACCAGGTCTGCGAACTTCAGAATGAGATTCACCAGCAGAACGTACAGGCTGCGGATATCAATGAGTGGAAAAAGAAGTACACCGCTTTACAAGATGAGGCATCCAAGTTGACACAGCTGTCCAGTGCTAAGGACTTGGAGTTGCAGAACGCTATGAATCAGATTCAGGCCCTTGAGAGTTCAAAGGCTGAAGCTTCACAGGAGCTCACCAAGATGAAATTGGAAGTGAATCAGAAGGATAGAGAGTTGAGCACATGGGAGGAGAAACTCAAGAACTACCAGTCCAATACTGATGGAAAGTTGAGAAGTCAAGTTGAGCACTTCAAGTTGCTCAATGAGGAGCGTGATGAGATCAGAAAGGATTTGGAGTCCACTAGAGAGAAAGTGTTGGAGTTGCAGACTGAGTTGACGAGACAACAAAGTATCCAAATCGAGTGTAAGAAGGCCCAGAAGCTCTCCGAGAAGATCGCCGATGAGAAGGAAGGCACCATACAGAGTTTGAAGAAAGAGGCTTCCATTCTCAAGAAACAGATTGATGCTCTTCAATTACAGTACCAGAACGAGCTTGGGCTCAACGATCTCAGTGTTATTGCAAGTCCAATGAAGACGTCCATCGAGGACTACGTTAAGCCATTCCCAGAGGAGTCTGTGTTTACCGCTACCCCCACTGGGAAATCAGCTACACAGAAGACACTGTTCAAATCCACCAAGTCTTCCTCTAAGTACACCAAGAGAACTCACGCACCCAAGGCTACACTTGAACCAGTGGCTGAGACTCCAGAACCCGTTATGAAGGAACAGCCTGCTCAAGTGGTTAAGAAGGAGCCAGTGAAGAACGCCACAAGGGCCCCAACGGTCACAAAGTCCAACAAGGTCAACAAGCCAACGCCCAAGCGCAAGATCCTCGACGAGCCAGAGAAGAGCAACATCTTTGACGACTTTGACCTTGACGAGCTTCACGATTTGGCACCAGCCATGCCAAAGAGATACACCAAGCGCAAGAGAACAACGCACGCTTGATTTTCAGCTTTATAACACCTCCTTCTCCTATCATAATGCATGCTTCTCCTTTATTCAACAACCCTATTAATCTCCTCGACAAGCTCATCCGGGTTGAGCCTGTGCATGAACTTCACCGGGTCTCTCTGATTCCAACGATCAATGTGCACGACAGGGACATCGAAGCAGTACTTGTCCCACCACTGTTTGTTGAGTGGGTCCAAGATATCAACGTTTGTGAAGCTCAGCTCCTTCTCGATGGGTATTCTCTCGTCAACGAGCACGTCGATCAGCACGTCTTTGGCCTTGTCACACAGACTGCATCCTTCTTTGGCGTACAGTGTTATGGAGACCTTGTTGAATTGGGTCGAAGTCGATGTGAATGTTCTCAAAAGCGATAACCGAGGGCGTAAAGTTTGTAGAGAGGTTCTGAACATGATTCTGTGTGTGTATGTGGGCAGGCTTGGTGCTGTTGTCGTGTGGGAAGTGTGTGGTCTGTTCTCGAAATTTTCATCAAGCGCCCGACTTTTCCCCGGACTTTCAGCTTACACTCCGTAGTGGTTGGAAAAACGGCAAAACGCAAACACATTAAACGAAACTTTATACATTGGATCTCTTATTTCTTGCAGATCCTCCAGTTGACTTCCATGATCCTGGTCTCACAGGCCTCTCTTCGGCATCCTGGTCCTGTGCACGACCCAGCGTGCCGTACTGGAGATCCGGAGCAGTTGGGGTCTTCGCAACATACACGTTCCCTCCGTTCACCTCATCCCACCACACGTGAAGTGAGGGAGACTTCGTTACCACCGCCTTGTATACCCTTCTTGCCTTCTTGACAACCTGATGATCGTTCTTCAACCATAATCCACCTTGGATCAACGATTTCAAGTCATTGTCACGTCTTCGAAGCATGTCTCCCATACAGCAGTTGATGTGTAGCTCACAGAGTTTGGAGAGAAGAGAGTAGTAGAGCACCTTTGAGTTGTCGTCATCTGTAAGCTCCACTGCCTGTGACAAGATCGGAACCATGGCTTCAGGATCTCTGTGAAATGCGTTCTTCAGAAGGTACTTGAGCATGATAGTAGTTCTGTTCATGACAAAAACCAACAAGTCGGGGTCACTGTGAGACTCAAGAGTGTGCAGGCCCAACTGTAAGTTGATCAAGTAGCGGAAAAGGACATGGTGCGGTTGTGCCAAGGGATCTCTCATCTTCCACTTTCTGAAATGTGCAATGATCCTTGGGTCTCTGTCTTGCCCAAACTGGAAGTGTGTGTAACAGTACTGGATCACCACCTCAACCAACTGACGTGATAAATAAGGACTGGATTCCGCTAGGACGTCAAATATGATACCGGTATCCACAATGGAGTCCATGAGAAGACTGAACGCCGGTAAGAACACGTTAGGGTTGTCCAACTGAGTAGAGTTCGCTGCAATGGCAACCAATCTGAGCAGGATGATACGCCTAGTCGCGCAGTCCCACATAGGTGCTTGTTTTGGCTTGATCATGGTGGCGATAATGTCTGCGATAGCCTTCTCGGCAACCTTCCCTGATTTGAACTCGATGGTCTTGACGGATATCGATGGTTGAATGGCCTGCTTCACAGTTGTACACTCCACACGGGACCAGCTGTCATGTGGGACTCCATCAACATCCAGAGGTCTGAGGGCATGTATTGCTCTGATGGAGTAACCAAGAACACCTGAAGGAGGCCCACTTCTGGCGGCAGACTCCTGCTTCTGCTGGAACAAGAAGTTGTCCAAGGACTCGAAGCTGGCACTGACCGAAACCACGTTCAACAGAGCGGTTCCTTCAGCGGCAAACTGTCTCATGTCTCCGTAAATGGAGTCTGTGTTCATCGGATCGTGCATGCTTGGATAGGCTCTGTTCTGCTCGTTGAACTGGTTGGAGTGTCTGTCGAGACCGGTCAAGGCCACGGGGTTGTTGGACCAGACCGAGCCTCTGGACTGCAGTCTCTTCCTCTCCTTCATGGACAAGAGATACTCTCTGAGGGCGAACATCAATAATGAGAACACGGCGAAGCTGGCCAAGAGGCCCAGGAAGATACCAATCGGCTGGAGCATAGCTTCAAATGGAGTGTGTTCTGGTGGGGCGGTCCTCAAGTGTGCGGTGAAGTCTTCGAAGAAGCCAAAGTGGTAGGCATCCGAGCTGACCCCGGGGATGGACCGCCGCGAGAGGGGAACGATGTCACTGGGCTCGTTGGTGAGCTGGTCTGCGTACTCTCGGAACATGGCGACGTGTTGTGCGGGCAATGGGTGTCTTGTGGTTGTCCTCTCAACGCATCTCCTGGGAAACAGAGGACGAGAGCGGAGTACAAGAAGCGAGCATCATCTTCAAGGACACGGGATCAAAGTTTGGCGGCGCGTTTCCTGGGCTCCCTGAATTCTCTTTTTGTGGCACGTTGGAGGAAAAGTGGGAGCGAGAAAAAAGGTAAACAAACGAAACGATGACCGGGCGCGGAGAGAGCGCGGCTATTGATACGGCGGCTAACGACAAAATCGTCAAAATCGCACTTAAGTGGTATCTATCGAGAGCTAGTCGATCGGTGAACACATTTATTAGATCAGAAACAACCTTCAACTATTACTTTCACCCCAAAATTGTGTGTTCCTTTGTATACGCCCATTTTTGGTCCTCTCGAGCTGGTGCAGTGGTCAGCCCGCACAAACTGTACAGTCCGCACGCAGCACAAGTTCGAACCCGCGCGCGCACATTAATTTTGTATCGTTCATTTCATCACACCATCACACTACCGCACGTAGCCATCACACCGAAACCTCCCACCGAAACCTCCTATCGCACGACCTCAAACGAGCACAAGCCCACCCTTCACCATTCGGACAATGAGCCGCCAACTCACGGGCCCTCAAGAAAAAGAAACGCCGCGACGTTTGACAGCACTGCAAAAAAGCCCCCACGAGAGCCGTTGGCCGTTGGCCGTTTGGCGAAATTTTGTGTCAGGAGATATCGCAGCTGAGGTCGGGGCCGGGGGTGGACGCTGGATGCTGGGCGGGCGATGAGATATCGGTGATGAGCTGTTTCGTGCGTATGTAGTATGCCCGCCCGCCAGCCCGCCAGGGCCCAGGGAGCAGGGACGTATCGGGGGAGGAGTTGGGCTGGAAACTTCGGCTCTGCGTGTTTCGGGGTGTCTTTCACCTCATAGGCTGGTTTTTGCACTTCCAAACTTGGTTCGAAGGTGTCGAGGGGAGTCACGTCTCGTTCAGCCGATCGAGGCATCCGCACCCCTAGTACCGAGGGGCCCTGGTCCTGTCAACTACAGCAATGAAGAAGAGTACAAGTAAGTAGCCATCGAATAAAGAAGCTATGGAAACCCCATTTCAAGAGTTTCTTTTATACAAAAAGTGAGAAAACCCAGAATATATGTACCGGTGGATTAAGCAAGGTCTCTGTGTGTATGGTGGAGGAGGTGGTGGTGACAGTGGACAAAAAATTAGCATGAGGACATCCATCCTTCAAATGCAAGGGTAGAAAAAAAAGAAGAATAAAAACAGCGTAGGGAAGAAAGTGGGGAGTCAAACTTTTCGGTTCAAAAGCTCGTCATCATCATAAACATGTTCGGTGGGGTCGTCATAAAACTCAGAAATCAGAGGACAGTTCTAGAAGTCTCCTGGAATGGGTTGTGGCCAGTCTCTTCCGTGATGATGGAGGCGTTGTCCTTGGTGGTGGTTCTGGACAGGTGGATCTCGCCCTGGCCGGTGGAGGAGCCAACAGCGGCCCCAGCGGAACCAGAGGCACCGGCAGCGCCCTTTCTCTGCTTCTGCAAGTACCAAACGACAGCGGCAGCGATGGCAATGACGGCAACGACAGGAACGACAACGGCTGGGGCAATCACCTTGGCCTTGTTGGAGGAGCCGGAACTGCTGTCGGTGTCAATGTTGTTGTCGGATGGGAGCTTGGAGATGGTGGTCTGCGCCTCGGAGCTAGAGATGATGGCTCTGACCAAAGGACCGGTGGTGGTACCAACGTTGGAGGAGTCGGACTGGGAAGTCACCAATGGGGTGATGGTGATCCACATGTAACCGTTACCAGATCTGATGTACTGGGATCTGATGGTCAATGGGTAGTAGCCGTCCGTGACTGAGACGTAGTCCGAGGTGAAAATGTTGTCAGAGTCGTTACCGGTCTGTGGGTAAGCAACGAGCTCAATGTACACCTGGGTGATGGAGTCGGAGTCGTCGGTCCAGTATGTTGGGTCCCAGGTGAGCCAGTAGGTCTCACCGACAACCATCTCGGTACCGTTCAAAGCGGAACAGAATGGGTAGCCCTGGGTGTCGGAGTCTGGGACTCTGTCACCGAAACATCTGAGGACTGGTGGGGCGCCGAGACCGGTTGGGTCTGGGTAGTCAGAGTCGGTTGGAGTTGGGGAGGTGGAGACGGTGGTGCCGTCAGAGACGGTTGGGGTGATGAGGTATGGGATACCGGAGCCGTCGAGAGAGGCCCAGACGGTAGCGGAGTCGGTAGTTGTGGAGCCGGAAATGGTGACGCCGTCAATCACGGTAGGGGTCACCTTCTCGGTGGTGCCACCGGAGATGTAGGTCCAGACCTTGTCGGTGAGCTGTGTTTCCTTGGTACCACCACGCTTGGCGAGTGGAGCAGCGGTGACCATAGGATGAGCCAATGGAGCAGCCTGTGGGATGGCCTCTGGGATGGCGGCGGCAGCGGCGAGGGCTGGCAAAGCGAGCAAAGAGAACTTCATTGCTGTGGTGAATGTGGTGTGTGTGATTGGGCGGTGGAGGCGGTTCTAGAGCTTTTGGTGCTGAGGAAACGAACGACCAGGACAAAGCGTCGCTGGCGGAGGCGGGAAATTTTTTTTCCCTGGACAGTGGGTCTTATATATCTTGCATATGGCTCTCTCGAGCGAGGCAGCTCTGAGTAAACCCGATACCACCGCCGGGCCCGTTTCCGGGGGATTCCTGCGAAAGGGTTTTCGCTTTTGGGGGCAGACGCTCGGCTATTTTTGGGGCTCTGGCGCTGGACGCTGGCAGTGGAGGTGTCTGTGCTACGGTAGCGACGCGGTCGTTGTGCCCTCTGGTCCTGTCCTGCCAGCGACTCAGACTCAGAGCTGTTCGGCCCATCCCCAGCAGCACCGGCTAAAAAGCTCTGGAAAACAAAAAGAAAAAAAAAAAAAAAAACTGCATGCTGCGCGAACCGCCCGCCGCGTGATTGATCAGATAAATTATGAAGAAGTGCGCAAAAATGGCGTTCGTGTTACCCGCAGCCGCTTGGCACAATGAGTGGCACAATTTGGCTCTCGCATCCGCCGAATACGGCAACACGTCCAAACGGTTTGCGCAAATTTCCCTCACGCTTCGGACAGGCCGAGGGCACCAGATCTGGGCGGACGCGTCGGGCCCAATTGGACCAGCCAGCAACTCCAGCTGAGCTTTGTAAACCCCTCAGCCGACACACTGTTGAAACAGGGTCACTCACCGTTAGCCACGCCAGCTCACAGTCCGCGGGTGTCATCCTTGCTCGTTGCCGAGAGACCCTTCACCCCCCGTACAAAGCGACCGAAGGAACGGCGCACACTTCCGTTTCGGGCCACTCCTCTCTTTGATTACTTGCAGTTGTACTCAGGCGGGCCCATGACGGGCTTATTAGTATTGCTCACACGCTTATTGGCCGAGGGACGGCGCCAACCACCTTGTTTAAGCTTATTTTGTGACACACCCCGGTTTAGTGGGTTCATTGTCATGCATACGACTGGGTCAAGCGATGGGGGCCCGTGCTGGTCCCTGCTGACCCATGGATGAGCCAAGATGCCCTCTACATACCACTGCCCATGAGAGCTGGAGGCCTTCTCACTTTACTTTCCACTCTCCACTCGCACTACATATGAGATCTTGTACAAGTCTCATTCCTTGGCTTGCTCACTGACAGGAGATACGAACCGGTCCGTCCGGGGTAGGGTCGTATACCTCTAACCCCTTTAATAGAGCCATACGGGTAGGGATGTAGAGATCTCGATATCCCTGGCTTTGCGAGTGGTCTTTCCATACCACCGATGCCCCCGATCAGCTCTACGCCGCTCTTGTTTTTGTGCTGAACGTCTTGCCGTGCTAGAATACGTACGCGCGGGCAACAGACGGCCACTCCGGTGTTCGTATCTGGGACACACCGAGAATAATGGAGGACGGGGTGCCTGGTTCCTTTTCAATCAGACCCATATCCAGGCATGCGACCTGGGGTGGCAGACGATGCTCAGCTTGGCAGAGCGCACTGTCCTACTCCATTAAAGTCAAGGACAGGGAGCTCATCGGATGGGTGTCACCTTGTTCTGTAAACGTCAGCCAATTAACCGAAGAGATCTTCGTCAAAAGCCTGCCCTAAAGACCTCAAAGTACAAGCAAGAGGCCCAATTGGCTTCTTATCTCTAGTCCACACACATTAAAACCGTGGTTCATACCTACAACGCTCAAATCTGAAACCACTAGAGATCTACCGAGGAGCCTAGAGCTAGAGTCTAAATACATAACTTTATTCACCGCGGATTAAACAAAAACCACACACATCGCATCACTGCAAACACGACACACCGTTATCAAACCCACTTGGCAACAATCCCAACTTCTCCATTCTAACCTTGACGGCGTTTCTGTGGGCATCCAAACCTTCAACCTTGGCAACACTCATCACAGCGAATCCAATGTTCTTCAATCCCTCTGGGGTAACGTCCTGCGAGGTGAGGAATTTCTGGAACGTGGCCGTGTTCACACCAGAGTACATCTTGGCGTAACCATACGTTGGCAGCGTGTGGTTTGTACCGGAGGAGTAGTCACCGCAGGACTCTGGGGAGTATGCACCGACAAACACGGAACCTGCGTGCTGCACGAGGTCAACGTACTTTGGTGCGTCCTCGATCTGGAGAATCAAGTGCTCTGGAGCGTACTGGTTGGACAGGTCAAATGCCTGCTCGTAAGTTGGCACGAGGAGCGTGGTGGAGTGCTCGATACACTTGCGGACAATGTCCACACGTGGCAGGGCCATCGCCTGTCTGTGCAAGGAGTCCTCAATGGCCTTGAGCTTCTCAGCGGAGAGGGCCACGCCGATGAGGATCACCTGGGAGTCCACACCGTGCTCGGCCTGCGAGAGCAAGTCAGAAGCGACAAAGTCAGGGTCGGCAGCGTCGTCGGCGACAACGAGGACTTCGGATGGACCAGCTGGCATGTCAATGGAGCAGAGAGCAGTGGTGTCGTTCTGGACGTACATCTTGGCAGCGGTCACGAACTGGTTACCTGGACCCAAGATCTTGTCAACCTTCGTGATGCTCTTGGTACCGTAAGCCATAGCGGCAACGGCCTGGGCACCACCAGCGAGCACAATGCCCTGAGCACCAATCTTGTGAGCAACGTAAACCACTTCTGGAGAAAGAGAACCATCCTTACGTGGTGGAGAGGCCAAAAGGATGTTCTTACAACCGGCAACCTTAGCTGGGACACCGAGCATGATGGCAGTGGATGGCAAAACGGCAGTACCACCTGGGACGTACAAACCAACCGACTCGATAGCTCTGGCGAAACGGGAACAGATGACACCAGGCTGTGTCTCGACTCTCAAAGTCTCAGTCTGGAGCTGTGCGGCGTGGAACTTCTCCACGTTCTCAATGGAGAGGTCGATGGCCTGCTTCAACTCATCGGTGATGTCCATCAGTTCAGGGGCGAATGGGGCCTTGAGGATTGGGGAATCGAGCTTGACGCCGTCAAACTTGGCCGTGAGCTCCAAGAGAGCCTCGTCACCGCGTGTACGGACTGCCTCAATGATTGGATTCACGAGTTTCATGATGTCAGCGGTCTTCTGCGCCGGTCTGGTGAGGACAGCGGCAACCTCTTCTGGAGTGGCTGTTGTGGCGTCAATGAGACCCATCTTGATGTAGTCGGACTGTGGTTGTGGAGCAGCAGGAGCAGGGGCAGGAGCAGCAGCCTTCTTTGGCTCTTCCTTCTCCAAGTACTGTGGCTTAGCGTCACCTTTTCTTCTTGTAACCTTGAGACCCTTGAGGTCCAAGTTTCTATCAATGTCCTCGAGACTGACACCAGCCTTGACACATCTGGTGAGGGCGAAGTAGAACAAGTCAGCACACTCCCATGCGACTTCATCCTTGGTCTTGGCCTCAATGAGCTCGTCAGCCTCTTCTTTGATCTTCGCAGCGAGAAGCTTCTCATCGGTGAAGAGTCTCTTTGTGTACGAACCTTCTGGAGCGTTCTCCAATCTGTCCTGCAACGTCTTCTCCAACCTGGTCAAACCGGCAACGTCACCAAAGCACGAATCGGTCTCCAAGTGACAAAAGCCAACACCGCTCTGCTTCACGACAAACTTCAAACAGTCACCATCGCAGTCCTTGTCCAAAGTGATGAGCTCCTGGGTAGCACCGCTGGTGGCACCTTTACGCCACAACCCGTGGCGTCTGGATTGATAGACACCGGCCTTGGTCTTGATGGCCTCGATGATGGACTCGCGCGAGGAGTAAACCAACCCGAGGGAGAACCCACGGGTGTCACAGACGAGGGTGGTGTAGAGACCATCAGGGCGATCAGTGGCGAGTGAACTGATGAAGAGCTCGGAAATGCAGATTTTGCCCTCTTCGGATGGGTCAACGGTCAAGTTCGAGGAGGAGATGACTGGAATGGCCTGGGACTGCACGATTGGGTTGACGGCAACGGAGGAAATCTCAGTGGAGGTGAAAGTAACGTACACGAGTCTGTTGCCATTGTCGGAGGCGGTGCGGAGGTCACCAATTGGAGTGGTAGATGACAAGACGTATGCGCCAGCGTCCTTGTACTGGGAACATTGAGAGGCATCGTCCAGAGTCAAAGCGACACGGGATGCTGGGACACCGGCTTCCAGGGCCTGGGCGTATTGCTCCACGGTGAGGACGATCTTGGAGGCACCGGCGTTCAAAAGGTCGATGGTTGACTGGATGTCGAAAGTGGCGAGAGACACAATGGAGGAGATCGTGCTTGGATACTTCTTGAACTCATCGAGAGATGACACTTCGAGCAAGGCGGACCCAACGACGGAGAGGGCGCCGAGGGCGCTGTCCTCTGGGCTGGAGAACGCTGGGAGCACAGGGAACGGCATTTGTAAGTTGCAGCAGCGGGTGCTTTGGGAGTGGTCGGGAGGAAGAGAACGAGAGAAGTTGGATCGAAAGTCTCATGTTTTATCGAAAGACCTGGCCTCCCAAGTGAGTCAACGATCCGCCGGGTCAGCGCGGGCGGTAGGGGCACTACTGAAAAATTCAGCTTTCGCGAAACCGGGCCGGCTTTTGGCCGGGGTCGCCGAGCGCGCGCCCGTGATTGGCCGGAGGAGCCCTCTACTCAGCGCATCGAACGAGTTCGCGGGTGGTTGTGTGGCGCGTATCATTTACTGGTATCGATGTGGGTTTAAATTGAGTGCGCCTTGTTTGTGGGGTATATCAAGTCAGGCAGACCTGTGTATTGAAGAGTGGATTGTGCTGTATGCTCAGATGTCGATGGTCCTGTAAAGAGTCGCATTGCAATAGCGGCCGATGGCTGTTACGCTCCCCCTTGGTGTCTGGCTGCGCTGGAAGGGAGTTAGGCCGTACCAGGAATATTGTCCATACTGAGCATGTCTTGAAGATCCTGTACTGTTCCGACGCCCACTCATTCATATATAGAGGCTCGTCGAAGGAGACTACTGAATTCCGCGGGGAGGCACCGATTCCCGAGGGAACACCGGTTTGAGACCGACGGCGCGCGCGCGCTCCTTCTTCTCGGATCAGCCCTTGTTCCTGGAGGCACCTGGGAGATTCTAAGCCTGCGATTGGCCCAGCAACGATGTCCGGATCAATCGCTAGTGTCTCAGAGTCTCGGCTCAGCAGCCGTCCCGAGGTGCCGACTCTGGTGCTACGTGGTGCTCCATGCCATGAATGGGCGACCGTTGGAGCGGAATGTCACATTCTGCACATCGCTAAAGCGGCATCGACCTTGTTGTAGCGCTCGAGAGGCCGCTCTGCCGGGTACCGCATGGGATCCATCGAGGAGCTGCCATGAAGGGCACCGATTGGCCCGCCGCAGTCCGCCTCAGACACCTTTCAGAACAGCGCCATCCCGCGATCCGTCGATGATCTTGTCCGCTGGTGCTTTACAACGGCGCCGTGTGACAGTGCTGTGTCTCGGAGCTTATCTCTGTGGGTCTGTGGGCCTGGGGGGCCGGGGGAGCCGTTTGCTTGGATCTGGAGGCACTGCGGGCACTGCGAGAAGCCGGAATGTGGGGCCTCTGGACATGCTAGGAAGCTGTATTGGCGAGAAGGAGCGCTACTTGCCCAGCGGATTGCTGCTGGTGTGGGCAGCCTGATCCATGGCTTTCGCAGCACATGTGGCCGGTGTTCCGAGTATATGCAAGATTGTGACACGTTCTTCCGCGTGCTGTTTGCAGGAGGACAGAGCTGGGTGGGTGCGTTGCTCGTCTGTCCAATGAGATCTTCTCCAGAGCCTCAACACCAGCATTCCATCCAAAATCTGGGGAGCAAACCACCGCCAGAACCCGTTGTTTCCTGCTGCCTATTTCCTCCCCCGAGAAACGCCGTTCATCGGCCCGCGAACGGTCAGGCGAAAAGTTATCGCGTTGAGGGGAGCCGCACCGCGTGCGATCACCTCTGTCCCTCCAAATTTTTTTGGTCGATCTGATTTAAACGGCTTACAGCCCCCGACTCCCCGAGTTGAACACTAAGCGAGCACAGGTCTCTTTGCCCATCCCACCGAGCGATGTTCCCCAACACACCTCGCACCATGCGCACTTCCGCCTCCGCATCCGCCTCCACAGACCTGAGGGCCAATCTGTCTCACGACCCGTTTGACACCTCCTCTGCACACAACTTGGAGCCACAGTTCTCCCATTGGAACAGATTCAAGAACTCGTTCAAGCCTGCCAATGACGACGATAACGTGTCCTACGGCGCATCAAACGTCTTCGTCTCGAGAACACAGATCAAGGTGAACGACGAAGAGCTCACAGACCTGCAGAAGGCAGCCATAAACTCCTCCCAAACAAAACTCAAGCAGCAGCTCAGACTCCGTCATCTGATGATGATCACCATGGGTGCCACCATCGGTACCGGTCTCTTTGTCAACTCTGGCTCTGCTCTCTCCACAGGTGGTCCTGCTGCACTAGTCATTGGTTGGGTCATTGTGGCGACCATGATCTACTGCACCATGATTGCCCTCGCAGAGCTTTCGGTCACATTCCCGGTCTCTGGTGGCTTCATCACACACTCCACACGATTCATCGACGAGTCTCTCGGCTTCTCCATGGGCCTCTCCTACGCCGTGAACTGGCTTGTCGCTCTTCCACTCACACTCGTCGCCTCGGCTGTGACACTCAAGTTCTGGAGAAGGGACATTAATCCAAATGTCTGGGTTGCCGTGTTCTACGTCTTCATCCTCATGCTCAACATGCTTCACGTGCGACACTTTGCAGAGTCCGAGGTGCTTTTCGGTGTGATCAAGCTCCTCGCCATCACAGGCTTCTTCATCTTGGGTATTGTCATGATTTGCGGTGGTGGCCCACAAGGTGGTTACATCGGTGGCTCATATTGGCATAACCCAGGAGCATTTGCAAACGGGTTCAAAGGTGTCTGTTCTGTCTTTGTCACCGCGGCCTTCTCCTTTGCAGGTACAGAAGTTATTGGTATGACCGCCGCAGAGACGGAGGATCCAAGAACCACAATCCCAGCCGCTGTGAAGCGTACGTTCTGGGTCATCGCTCTTTCATACATCGTCACACTCATCCTCATTGGATGTCTGGTCCCATACAACGAAGAGCGTCTGCTCAATGGTGACTCCTACGCATCTATCTCTCCATTCGTCATTGCCATCGAGAACGCCGGTATCAGAGGTCTCCCATCACTCATGAACGTTATCATCCTCTTTGCCGTGCTCTCTGTCGCAAACTCCTCCGTCTACGCCACATCTCGTGTCCTTGCATCTCTCGCTGACATTGGCCACGCACCATCCTTCTTGTCCTACGTTGACAGAACCGGTCGTCCGCTCTACGCCAACATTGTCACATTCGTCTTTGGTCTCATTGCCTTCGTCGCAGCATCAGACAAAGAAGAGGAAGTGTTCCTCTGGCTCACGGCACTCACATCGCTCTCCACCATCTTCGCCTGGGTCAGCATCTGTATCTCACACATCCAGTTCAGACTGGCACTCAGGGCCCAGGGGAGATCTCTGGATGAGCTCACGTATGCCTCTCCACTGGGAATCTGGGGGTCAATCTACGGCGTCATCATGAACTTCATCGTCGTCATGGGTCAGTTCTGGGTTGCATTGTTCCCAGGAGCCAGCGCAGATGCTGAGTCCTTCTTTGAAGTGTTCCTCTCCCTCGCAATCTTCATCGTGTTGTACATCGGCCACAAGATTTGGAAGAAGAACTACAAGCTCTACATCAAACCAATTGAAATGGACATTGACACAGGAAGAAAACATTTCGATATGGCATTGCTCAAACAGGAGATCATCTACGAAAACGAGAGAATCGCTTCGAGTCCCTTCTGGTACAGGCTGTACCGTATCTTGTGCTGATACCCTCACTCTCTCTTTCTCTGTTCGCATTGTTTTTATCCCATCCCTGTTGTTGCATTGTGTATTAGTTTTGTTATGTATGTGTTATATTTTTAAGGCAATATTGTAAATGGATTAAGAAAAAAGCAGGATCTCATAGAGAAACCCGCCTTCTTCATGCACTCAAGTTTCTCCGGTTTGTGTCGCTCGCGCGCGTTCATCTTATACCCGGAGCGGTTTTCATTGGTGCACTGTTCACTCAAATCCCACCCAAATCACAGGGAAATGACACTGAAAGATTGTGGTTGGCCAGGAGAGTCGAATCACAGCTTCTAGAGGGTATAAAAAAATAGCAAAAAAAGAAAGGTCCTACCCGGATTCGAACCGGGGTTATTCGGATCAGAACCGAAGGTGATGACCACTACACTATAGAACCTGACCTTGTTGACTGGCGTTTTTGCGTGTTTTCCCGATGGTGGCAGTGTGAAGAATTTGTCATATTTGGCATTTTTGGCCGCCTTGGGCTCTTCTTTTGGCATGTTTAGTGGTTTGAGGGGTTATATAACATCGTCGTTGACTCGGAGTATTGACGAGCTGAATTGACTGCCCGCGCTTTACCACGAAAGGGCGATTCAAGGGTCTCGAAGCTCCTCAAAGTTATACATACTCACCTCAACCGTAGCGCTCCCCGATGGCAATGAGGTTTGACTACAGTGTAATATTATTATCGTAACCTTGTTTATCATCAAAGTAGCATGGATCATATCAAATGCACCGAAAGCTCAATTTTGTTTTGGTATGTACAAAGAAAGCACCCCATCACTTGGTGAATGAGGTAAACTCCAAGTTTCTGTAGATCTGATTGTCATCAGAGTCAGTGAAAACATACTGGTTGGTGTTGAGAGGCTTGTTGACACTGCCACTTCTTCTTCTCCCATGTTCATGGTCGCCAGTACCAGCGGATATCTGGTTCAAAAAGCCCTGTCCAGAAGTCGACTTTTGCTCTTCATGCAGCTGCTCCTCCTTCAACTGGTCGTGTACCTTCTGTGCCTTTTCCTTGATCTGCAACAACTGTCTCATTCTGTGCGCCCAGTTCGAAGCGTAGTTACCGTTGGAGTGCCAGACCTGAGCAAACTGATCAGCGACAAGAGCCAGAGTTCTCACAAACGTTGGCAAGTTCTCCTCAGAAATAATCTTGAAGTGACAAGTGGCAAACAAACCAGGAACACCGGATCTTCTATGGATCTTCACCTTGTACTTCTTGATGTGGTCATCAGAGGGCGTCGTCTTGTCGAAGGAGATGCTGTGTGGTTGAATGACAATGTTCAAGAAGTTGAACTGCGACTTGATCACGTTGAAGTCGAAGGCATGGCCAGACTCGTCAAAGAAGATGTTCACGTAGTTGTTACCAATGTGTCGCTTCTTAGCAGAGAACTGCGGGTCTTGTGGATTGGATGGCATCAACGTCGTAGTGTGGAAGATCAACTGCAAGATCTTGTCGTTCCAGCCGTACGCAATCTCACCATCAGTGTCATTCTCGGTATCAAGACCACCGACGTAGAAGCTCTTGCAACCTTTCAACTTGATCGGTCTGCCAAACTTGTTCAAGAACTTGTCATACTCTTCGGAGCCAGCATCGTTGGACAAGATCTCCTGCTCTGTGGTCTGGTTCGAGCCAATGTACAGCAACCCAATCTTGTGGAACCCAACCACTGGGATACGGTCAAGGTTGGCAATGGATCTGTTGAAGGAGACCTCCTCTGGAATCGGAATTGGCTTGACAGTACTTGTCGGATCAGGGTGGACGAGGAGCTGCAACAAGATGTAGTTGGCGGTAAACAAGTCGTCCTCGTTCTTCGAATGAAGCTGGTTGGTGTAGAGAGGGATCATGGACTCATCAGGAGTGATGCGGAACACAGTGGTACCAGAGGCTCTTCTCGTTGTGACAATGGACTCACCAGTTTTCGCATTAGTGTCAACAGAGACAATGCTGCTTCCGTAGACCCACTTGGAGCTCAACACGTTTGTGCCCTCAGGGAACGTTTTTGGTGTGATTGGATGGAAGTTCAGCTCCAACTCAGAGTAGGTGAAACGAGTGATCAGGTCCAAAAAAGACATGTTTTGGTTGTTGATCTCAGCTCCACGATTACTCTGTGACAAGATGAGATTCTTGATGATGAATGAGGAGAGCTGTCTTCTGTCACTCAATCTCATGTTCAAGAACCAGTTGGCAATGACATCGTAGGAGAGCGTCAAGAGGTAAATTGAGATGACAGGAGTGATCTCAGTGGACTCAGTGGAAGGCATTACATCAGCTTCCAGTTCTTCACCGTGAGCCAAGATACCATGATGCTGGTTTTCCTTGATCTCAGTGATATCGTGAGCGTACTGGATGAGCTTGAAGGTAATACCAAAGGCCCTTTTGAACTCGTCAACAGTGAAGTTCGACGTCAATGATGGTATGTAGGACAAGGACAACAAGAACTCCAAGATGTGAGCACTGGCGAATGCACTTGAGATCCTGGTCTGGAGCTTAGTCAAGATGGCTGAGATGTACTTTTTCACAGACAACGGCAACTCATAGCAACATACAGTCAAGATGTGGATGCAAGGGATAGCAGTCTTCTCCCATGAAGATAAACCAACGAGCAACGCGGCAATGATCTCGTCCTCATCCTGTTTGGAAAAGATCCCGTGATATGACACCAGTGGAGTGAAGTTTCTCACAATGGCAACTTGCAAGTCCTGTCTGTTCATGTTTGATGGGATTTTCAATGCAGCTGGCAACTTCAACTGCAACTGGTCACATATGAGAGATCTAAAGTGTCTAATCTCAGTACCACATGTTTCAAAGAGCTTGATGTTCGAGAGTTGAGGACAGAAGTGTGCAAAGATGAACGAGTAGATCTCCCAATGTGGACACGTCTCCAAGATGTGGATGACAACCTTCAACCACTTCTCAATATCAATAGATGGCTCAAGAGTGAGCTTGTCCGAGGTACTGTTGAACAAGGTCAAGTTGTTGGATGGCTTGTCCAATGTGTCGTGTGGGATATAATCAATCTCTTCTGGGTAGGTCCACTTTTCGTCAAGACTCGAACTTCCAGCGCTAGAATCCTTGACTTTTCTCAAGTTCAAGTTTCTCCCAAAGGCCGCGGAGAGACCATCAATGTCCGTTGGGTTGGTGATGTAGACCTGTTTCTCAGCAGAAACTCTGATTCTGGTGAAGAGCCTGGAGGTGATTAGCAACAAGTCAACGTTCTTCTTCGTCAAGGCGTAGTTAGCAACATCAATCAACAACTCGTACGTCATGGCAGCCTTGCGGCCATCAGTGGTGAGACAAGTGGCAAATATGGTAACGAAAGATCTTGTCACAGCCTTGGATGTCTTCTCTGAGAACAGTCTCATGTCCTTCTTCTCACCAAGTGACAAACCAGCCAGAGTCAAACTTGTACGTCTTTGCCCATCAGCCACACCAATCAAACCGGGTCTGATATAGAGATCAAGAAGTGCTTGGAACAAACTGTCTGGGGTGGTTGGAAATGCAGCGATCAAGTGATCGGTGAACACCTTGAGAACCTCCGTGGTAGACTCGTGTGACAAAGCCTTCATGACAACTTCTGCAACTTCCAACGAGGACTTGTTTTCACCGTCGTTCAAGAGCGTCGAGTTGAACACCTCAGTCATAAGCTTTACACAGTTCACCCTGACAGAGAGATCTTTGGAATCATCATAGAAGAAGGTGTCGAGAATCAACTGCAAGTTCGACTTCCATCCGGGGTTCAATGGGGAGCACTTGTTCTCCATAGAATAGAATCTCAATACATCCAGGCAAGCCTTGGCTGACAAGTACTTCGAGTTCTGGATGAAGAAGGCAATCAACTTGGTGGTGCTCCCTGGGTATCTGGAAGACTCGGACAAACTCTGCAACTGGACGAGAACGAGCTTGTACACGTCAAACTCCTCATCCTTGGTCAACTTCTTTGATGTTTGAGAGAGGAGAGACAAAATGGACACCTCTTCAGAGTCCCAATGACTGACACTGATCTGGTCCAGCGTAACACCGTCAAGAAGAGCCTCGTGGACAAATCTGAGGATGGCAATAGTCAAATTTGGTTTGTTCCAAGAGACGAGTTCTTCGAGTGTCCTCAACAATTGGTCCGTGCTGATCTGGTAGGCAAACTTGGAGAAGAGGAAACTCATGATCTTGATGGCGCCAATAGAGCTGTTGATGTTCTTGTCGTTTTTCGAGTGCTTGCAGAGCATGATCTCCATCAATGTCGAGAAGACGATTGATGACTCAGTGGCGTTGATCAAGTTCATCACCACGGATGTGCCCAGGTCGTAGTAACGGAGGTCCAACACCGAGGCACCACAGATGATCTCCAATGTCTCATAAAGCATCGATCCCGGAAGTGTCTGGTTCAGAATGATGTTGTCAATAAGCTGTATGCATGCTTCGAGAATGTCCCTGTCGGATGTCTTCAGGGCCAACTTGATAGTATTGGAGAGCAAACCCTCGGTGTGCTTGACTGCTTCTTCCGGGTCATCGATGCTGAAAAGGCCTGCTTTGATACAGTCAGTGATGAAGGTGAAAAGCTCGATGACGGCTCTGTTTCTAGCCATCTCAGTTGGGGCCAGTGCGTTGACAAACCACTCCAACAACGGCTTCTTGAACGATTCTTGGTAGTGGTGGATGAAGTATCCATTGTCCGTCATGAGTTTGATGATGTGAAGGAACCGCGTGAATTCTGGGTCGAGTTTGTCCTTTGTGAAGTGGCAATTGACCAATGCGTCGCTGAAGTAGGTGTACCTCGGCTCGTTGTCGTCTGTCGGTAGGGAGGCGCACTGGGACAAGAGCTTCAGGCCGGCCTGTCGCACCTGGTGTTGAGAATTGGGCGAGATCATGTCCTTGGCACAGTACCAGATGTCCTTGATCGTGTTCGGTGGAAAGTCGTAGAGCGTCTCTGCAATCTGCTCTGCTGCTCGTGTGCGCTGCGAGGAGGACCCCTTTTTGAGGTCGTTGATGAGTTCCTGCTTGCTCTGGTCCTCGGTGATGGAGGCGGCATCGATCTTGTCTCGGTCGCTGTTCGAGGACTTGAAAGAGCTCGTCAGGGACTTGAAGAAGCCGGTGTCCATGGCGGGCTATAGTGTGTTTCTTTGTTCTGAGCAGAGCGCAAGCGGGAAGAGGTGGAAGGATCAACTGCGAGAAGGGGCGTCCGGTGGTTGAGCACGGCGGTTGCGGTAGGGTTGGTCCAATGGAGCGGGACGGGTATGCAGTGGAGACTCTGTGCTAACCGCTGTGATGGGAAGAGATGGAGCTGTGGATTGGAATGGCGAATTCTTGGAGAACTAAAGTGAAAAAAGCAGCACACTTCTCTCGGCCGCCCTTTAAAAAATTCAGCAGTACCGGTCCGGAAAAAATCCCACACAAAAATTACGTGACGATAACGGTCAACACCGAAGATCACAAGGCGGTGGAAAGTGCAAAAGTTCAAAGTAGCTGGTGAGCCAAAGTCGAGGACTGCTTCCAATGAGCCAAATACTGCAGCAGGGAACGTCGAAAAGTGGCTAAAACCAAGGAGCAATGGGCTGAAAAACGTAAACAAAGCGCCGTAACAAAGTACCTACCCCACCGCGCACAGGCCGATGATGTCATTCTTCCTTCGGCCTTCAAACTTCTGGTAGCGGGCACGCTTTTTTCCGCGAATACGTTTGATGAGAGAGAAGCGGTACGAGCCACACCACGCGAACCCGTTCGATGAGCCCCTCGCGGCGCCCGTGACCATTGTGGAGTCATTTTGGTCTCTTTTCGGGTGGCTTGATGGACCACGGGAACGACTGTTGCGGTTTTTTGAGCGGCCAGGTCATCCATTGTCCGACGTTGCAACTTGCTACGCGGGCCCCACACGCTTGCTACCGACCAACCATCACACAGTGCTCTTGAGTCGGCCACTAAGGACCCTGTGTCATCGCTCAGAAAACTTTTTGCACCCTGACTCCGAGTAAAGGCCATAAGCCCGCCATCTCATCTTTCGCTTTAACAATTTTCTTCTCCTTCTACACTCACCATAAACCGACCACCATCATGACTTCAGAGGTACAAGAGGACCAGCCCTCCATCATTTCGAAGGAGATCACACCCGTCTCCGCCCTCTCACCCGAGGACCCAACGTTCAAGCAGATCGAAGCCCGTGTGCTCAAGAAGTTCGACTTCATCATCATTCCATGCATCTGTCTCTGTTACCTCTTCTCGAACCTTGACAAGTCTAACATCGGTAACGCCGAAGCGGCCGGTATGTCTGAGGACCTTGGTCTCACAGGCAACGAATACGGTAACGTTGTTAGTTTACTCTTTGTCACTTACGTCGTGTTCGAGACCCCATTTGCCCTGGCTCTGAAGTACGTCGGTATCAAGCTCACGCTCACATCACTCATGGTCTGTTTCGGTATCGTTTGTCTCTGTACAGCGTTTGTCACTGGATACCATTCCCTTCTTGCTTGCAGAATGCTCTTGGGATTCTTCGAGAGTGGTATTATCCCAATTATCAACGTCTACCTCGGGATGCTCTACACGAGGCAGGAGATGGCTAAGAGATGCTCAGCTGTATTCAGTGCCAGTGCTGCTGCTGGTGCCTTTGGTGGGTTGTTGGCGTACGGCCTGATCAAGATCAACACGAATAATTGGGAAGGCTGGAGATGGCTGTTTGCCATTGAGGGTGCACTGACCATCATCTCATGTCCAGTATTGGCTGTACTCCTGCCAAACAACTTGACCACTGTCTGGTGGCTGACCACCGAGGAGAGAGAAGTTCTCAAGATTAGACTCAAGACATATCCAGACTTCTACCAGGATGAGAAGTTCACCTGGTCCGAAGTGAGACGCAGTTTGATGGACATCAACAACGTCATGATCTGCTGTTATGAGTTCTGTGTTGACTTGACCCTCTTTGGTATCTCCACTTTCCTTCCATCCATCATCAAGGGTATGGGTTACAACAAGTACGAGACCCAGTTGCTTACCATCCCATTCTACTCGATTGCATTAATTTCCTTCGTCATTGTTGGCTACTTCTCGGACAAGTACCGTCACCGTGGTGGTTTCCTCATCTTTGGTCTCGTTTTTGAACTGGTTGGGTACATCGTTCTCGTCGCTGCCGATCCATTGGGTGCCAGATACTTTGGTTGTATGATGATTGGTGTTGGTATCTACGTCTGTTCGGCTCTGAGTATCATGTGGGCCAACAACAACAACGCTGGTCACTACAAGCGTGCCACCATGGGTGGAATGATCACTTCGATCGGTTCGCTTTCCGGTGTGTTGGCTGGTCAGATCTACACTACAGACACAGCGCCAAGGTACATCAAGGGTTTGACAATTGCTTTGTCTCTCACATGCGTGGCTTTCCCATTGGTTTTGGCCCCAATGTGGAACTTCAACAGGCTCAACAAGAAAAGAGAGAAGATCTTGGCTGAGAAGGTGAAGGTTGGCGAAGAGGTTGCCGAGCTGGAAGAGGAGGCCAGACCAAAGGATGACAGGGACCTCAATTTCAGATTTATCCTTTGATCTCTGCATTTGCTGCTTGACTTTGTTTGCGGGCGTTGCATTACATCCACCGTCGTAGGCTGACCAGATCTCGGCTCGTAACAAAGCCGCCTAAAATAATTAAGGTTGACCTCATGCGGAGCCCCCGGCTCGCAAGGATTGTTCGATAGAAACCACCCTTCGGGACCGCTATGTCTCGGCGCATGTTTTCACGGCTAAATTGCTCGTCGGTGCCAGACCCTCTTGGAACATCACCATGCTGTTCTCCAACAGTAGGTGAGTTTGTCTCTGACATCGTCGGTTCGTTACGTCTTTCTCTGGATCTTGATTCTTGAGCACGAGTTACAGGGGCCATAGAAGTAGAACTGTGAGAACCAGTGTAGTGTTGTGTGTTGTGCTTATATAATAGGAATCCTCCTCTGA
>JAJMKQ010000045.1:0-36935 GCA_030569395.1 Petasospora rhodanensis
TTTTTTTTTTGCATCATATGTATATCGTAGGATTAGATGCGGATACACGTGCGTACTTTACAAGTAGTACAATGGTTATTGCAGTACCTACAGGAATTAAAATATTCTCATGACTGAAAAAAGAGTTATTTAGCACAACTCTATTAAATATTTATATAAATATAAATAAGCTGGTCATAAAAATGTTACATTATAAAAATATATTAGAAGATACATATAATACAAATAAATACAATCTTTATAATTTATTTCCTAGATCAAGTAGAGAATATATTAAACCTAATAATTTATGTAAATCATTAGTTATATATGGTTCAAATTTAGAAAGTTCATTAGGTTTAAATAAATATACAAGTATAGTTAGTTATATGATTAATATACCTAATAATATATTATATCCATTAATTGGTATTTTATTATCAGATGGATATATTAATACTAAATCAAAAAGTAAAAAATATAAAGAAGGATTAAGAACTACAGTAAATAGTAGATTTTATTTAAAACAATCATTAAATAATGCTGAATATTTATTATATGTATTTAATATATTATCACATTATTGTATTTCACCTCCTAAATATAAAATTGATCGTTTAAAAGGTAAAAGTTATCATGCTTTAGAATTTTATACAAGATCTTTACCATGTTTTACTTTATTAAGAAATAAATTTTATAATGGAAGAATTAAAATTATACCAGAAGATATATATGATTGAATAAATTATGAAAGTTTAGCACATATTATTATGTGTGAGGGTTCTCTTAATAAAGGAGGTGGAATAACATTAAATTTACAAAATTTTACATTAAAAGAATTAATTTATTTTATTAATGTTTTAAAAATTAAATTTAATTTAGATTGTACTTTACATAAATCAAGAACACAATATATTGTATATATTAAAACTAATTCTGTTAAAAAATTATATAATGAAATTAAACCTTTTATTATACCTAGTATGAGATATAAATTTGAGAAAAAATTATATGAATTAAATAACTAATATATTATTTATATGTTTAACATCAATGGGCAAATTCGGGGGACATCCTATTATATAAATATGAATTATTTTAGGACAATCGCCGAGCTAAATCACATGTGAGAAATCCCTGTGTAAAAGTGTAGAGATTAGACGCTCATTAATAATCTAAGTTATATTTATATATATCTCACCTAATTTAAATTAAAATATTTATTAGGTTAATATAATATGATTATTTAAGGTATAATCCAAGTGCCAGTAATGGTTTAGAGCAAACCTCTAACAATATATATTATCTTTATTAATCTATTTGATTTATTAAATAAATAGTTTAATTAATTTATATATTGACGTTATTTAACTAGCTAGATAATCATTTGATTATCAGGGACTGAGATGTTCAAGGTTAAAAAAAGAGCCACATTATATGGAGGATCTATTCGTTTAGCTGTTCCAATGTTATATTCAATTGCATTTTTATTCTTATTTACAATTGGAGGATTAACAGGAGTTGCTTTAGCTAATGCATCATTAGATGTAGCCTTCCATGATACATACTATGTAGTTGGTCACTTCCATTATGTACTGTCTATGGGAGCTATTTTCTCATTATTTGCAGGATATTATTACTGAAGTCCACAAATTTTAGGTTTATATTATAATGAAAGATTAGCACAAATTCAATTCTGATTAATCTTTATTGGAGCTAATGTTATTTTCATGCCAATGCACTTCCTTGGTCTACAAGGTATGCCTAGACGTATTCCTGATTATCCAGATGCTTATGCAGGTTGAAACTATGTAAGTTCAATTGGATCAGTAATAGCTCTTTTATCATTATCATTATTTATTTATATAATTTATGATCAATTAGTTAATGGATTAACTAATAAAGCAGATAATAAAGCAGTAGTATATACAAAAGCACCTGATTTTGTAGAATCAAATACTATTTTTGCTAATAATGCTATTAAATCATCATCAATTGAATTCTTATTAACATCACCACCAGCAATTCATTCATTCAATACACCAGCTGTTCAATCATAATTATAATTTTAATAATTTATTAATTATTAATTTTATTTTATTTTTTAATATTCATTTATTTAATATTATTATATATAAGTAAGTATTAATAAATATAATAATTCTTAAATTTATTATTTATATATACAATAATAAAATATATATAAATTATACACATATAATATGTGTATTCTGTTTAAATAAATATTAAATCATATATAATATATATGTTTATTAAATTAAAATAATAATAGTTAATATGCCACAATTAGTACCATTTTACTTTTTAAATCAATTAACATATGGATTTATTTTATTATTAATTTTATTAGTATTATTTTCACAATTCTTATTACCAAGAATTTTACGTTTATACGTAACAAGATTATTTATTTCAAAATTATAATATAAATATAATTAAATAATTAATATAGAAATAATAATAATTAAATTATTATAATAAAAAGAAATTAAAGTTAAGTAAGTTAATATAAATATTAAATAATTAAAATATTTAATATAAATAATATTTAAAAATAATGACAAATTTTATCATTAATTCACCTTTAGATCAATTTGATATTAAAGTATTTATGGGATTCGTATCACCATTTATAGATTTATCAAATTTTAGTATTACAACATTTACAGTTTACTGTGTATTTGTATTAATCGTTATTTTAGGTTTAACATTATTAACAGATAATAATGGAAAAATTGTAGGAAGTAGATGATATGTATCACAAGAAGCTATGTATGATACAATTAATACAATGGTATCAGGACAAATAGGAGGTAAATTAGGAGGATATTATTTCCCATTAATTTATACATTCTTTATTTTTATCTTTACAGCTAATTTAATTAGTATGATTCCTTATTCATTTGCTATTACATCACATTTAGTATTTATTATTTCATTATCAGTTGTTATTTGATTAGGAGTTACTATTTTAGGATTTTACTATCATGGTTTAGAATTCTTTGGGTTATGAGTACCAGCTGGATGTCCATTAGCTTTAGCACCATTATTAGTATTAATTGAATTATTATCATATTCAGCTCGTGCTATTTCATTAGGTTTACGTCTATCAGCTAATACATTATCAGGACATTTACTAATGGCTATCTTAGGAGGTTTAGTATTTAATTTAATGAGTGTATCTATTTTAACATTTGTTTTAGGATTTATACCATTAGCAGGTATTTTAGCTATTGTAGTATTAGAATTTGCTATTGCTATGATTCAAAGTTATGTATTCTCTATCTTAGCTAGTGGATATATTAAAGATGGATTATACTTACACTAATATTATATCTAAACATTTTTATATTTTTCATATTCATTTTATTATTATTAGGTCATTTAATATATAAGTTAATAATAATATTATTATTATAGAGTTTATAATTTAACGGTAAAATGTTACTTTGATAAGGTAAAAATATTGGTTCGATTCCAGTTAAACTCAATTTATTATATATAATAATATATTATTATATATAATAATTATATATATGTATAGAAATAAGGATAAATGACCGAGTGGTTTAAGGTATAATATTTGAGCTATTAAGTGTATTTTTATACACCGGGGGTTCGAATCCCTCTTTATCCGATAATTAATATATTAAATATAATATTATATTAATATGGGGGTTATAGTTTAATGGTAAAACGATTGTGTTGCATGCAGTAGATATGAGTTCGATTCTCATTAACTCCATTTTTATATTAATTAAGAAGGGGTTATCAATGTTGGTAGTTGGTATTGAGCTGTAAACTCAACGGATTTATTCCCTCGCATGTTCGATTCATGCCCTCTTCATTAAGTTTTTATAGCTTAATCAGGTAAAGCATCTCACTGTTAATGAGACTACTGTCGGTTCAAATCCGTCTAAAAACTATATTTATATTTAATATATAAAAAAAAATGAATTAATTCATAAATAATATATATATATTTATATATATATATATATAAATATATAATTAATTAATATATTAATTAATTATATTCATAAATTTAATATATATATATTTTATATTAAATTTAGTGTATTTAAATAATTTTTAATGTTATATAATTTAATGAATATAAACATATTAAATAGTAATATAATATTAGATATAATAGGATTAGGATGTATAATAAGTGGAATATTAATTATAGTAGTAAGTAATCCTATGTATAGTATATTATATTTAATATTATTATTTATAAATATATCATTATATTTATATTATATAGGTATAAGTATTATGAGTTTATTATATTTATTAGTATATATTGGTGCTATAGCTATTTTATTTTTATTTATATTATCATTATTCTCATCTATTAATACTATAGATTCTAATAATAATAATATAAGTCATACTTTATTAACTATGGGATTAAATAATAATATTAATAGTAATAATATTCCTTTAATATTATTAATTATTTCTTTATTATATTATAATATTATTAAATTTGTTAAATCTATTTATTTTAATAATTTAAATATTAATAATAATAATATTATTAATAATAATATTTCATTTATATATCAAAATAATTGATTTAATATATTTGATTTTAATCATTTAAATCAAATAGGTTATTTATTATATACTGAATATTCTATATTATTAATAACTTTATCTATTATATTATTATTTTCTATAGTTAGTGCTATAGTTTTAACATTTAATAAATAATAAAAATAATAATTTATATTATTTTTTATTATTACTAAAATATTATTTTAAATAATATAATAATAAAAAAATAATATAATAATAAATTAAAAAATATATTATATAATATATTTATAATAATAATAGAAAATTAAAAAAATTAATTTTTGATTATTAACTTATTATTATAAATAAAAATAAAAAAAATTAAAGAATGATATTAAATATAATAGAAATGTTAATATTATTTGTATGTGTATTATTATGTGTAGCATATTTAACAGTAGCTGAAAGAAAAACATTAGCATATATGCAAAGAAGATTAGGTCCAAATATAGTAGGATATTATGGATTATTAATGGCAATAGCAGATGCATTAAAATTATTATTAAAAGAGATAATAATAGTAAGAGAATCTGATAAATTTTTAATTATAGTTAGTCCTATTATAGCATTATGTTTTGCATTATTATCATGAGGTGTTATACCATTTGGACCAGGTATAGCAATAAGTGATATAGAATATAGTATATTATATTTATTAGTAATAGGAAGTATAGGAGTATTTGGTACATTATTAGTAGGTTGATCATCTAATTCTAAATTTACATTATTAGCTAGTATACGTTCAACAGCTCAATTAATTAGTTATGAATTAATTTTAACTACAGATATAATTATTTGTTTATTATTAGATAATACTTTAAATATTAATAGTTTTATTGATAATCAACAAACTATTTGATTAGGTATTCCTTTATTACCTATAGCTATTACTTATTATATAGCAAGTGTAGCTGAAACAGGACGTCCACCTTTTGATAATATAGAAGCTGAATCTGAATTAGTATCAGGTCATATGACAGAATTAAGTGCATCTCCTTTTGTATCATTTTATTTAACAGAATATAATAATATTGTTGTTATGTGTTTTATGAATGTTATTCTATTTTATGGTGGTTATATAGGTAATATTTTACCTATTAATATTATTATCGATTTATTTAATATTAATAGTATATCAACTATTTATTTATTAGAAAGTTTATCTTTTGCTCTTAATATTAGTTTTAAATCTTTAATATTAATTTATGGTTTTATTTGAGTTAGAGCTAGTTTTCCTCGTTTACGTTATGATTTATTAGTTAATTTATGTTGAGTTATTTTTATACCTTTACTTTTTGCTATTTTAGTTCTTATTCCTAATATTTTATTTTTATTCGATGCATTACCTTTTTATGGTTAATTAATATATATATAAATATATATATATTAAATATTTTAATATTCATTACCTCCTATCTTATTTCTTATTATTAGTAATAAATTATAAGTAATAATTATAATATTATTAGTTAAATTATTTATTTATAATTTAATATAGTAAAGTAATAGAGTAAAATTAATAATTTTTACAATTATAACTTTATCTATTATTTTACTTTATATAAGTAACATAATATTTTATGTTATAAGCTAGTTATTATAATTTAACTAAGTAATATAGTATATTACATTGATTCTCGAGTTTTTTTTATAATAAATGCCCTTATAGCTTAATCTGGTAAAGCAGTAGAGTGAAGTTCTTAATCGGCCGATTATGACTTCATCCACTGCTTTACTTTATAAATTATAAATATATATTATAAATATAATAAATGCCCTTATAGCTTAATCTGGTAAAGCAGTAGAGTGAAGTTCTATCTATATAAGTTCAATTCTTTTTGAGGGCAATAAAATATTATGAATTCCTTTAGCTTAATGGTAAAGCATAATACTTCTAATATTATTTATCTATGTTCAACTCATGGAAGGAATAATAAAATATATAAAAATATAAGTAATATATATTATATTAAATAATAAAAAAGAGGAATTAAAATTAATATCTATATAAAGATATAAGCTGAAAATCAAGTAAGCAAAAATTACTAAATAAAAAAAAAATAAATGACAAATTTAGAGAGATCACGTCATCAACTATTTCCATTTCATTTAGTTGAACCATCACCATGACCTATTACAATATCATTTTCATTATTATCATTAGCATTATCATTAGGATTAACAATGCATGGATATATTGCAGGTACAGAAGTATTTTTTGCATCTACAATATTAGTATTATTTAATATGACAATGTGATTTAGAGATATTATTGCAGAAGGTACATATCTAGGTGACCATACATTAGCAGTAAGAAAAGGATTAAACTATGGATTCTTATTGTTTGTAGTATCTGAGATTTTAATTTTTGCAGGTATTTTCTGAGCTTACTTCCATTCAGCTATGTCACCAGCCATTGAAATTGGAAGTGTATGACCACCTATAGGAATTGAAGCAATTTCAGCAACAGAATTACCATTATTAAATACAATTATTTTATTAGCAAGTGGAGCTACAATTACATATAGTCACCATGCTACAATAGAAGGAAATAGAAACCATGCATTAAATGGTTTATTTGTAACACTATGATTAATTGTTATATTTGTAATATGTCAATATATTGAATATACTAATGCACCATTTACATTAGCTGATGGAGTATATGGATCAGTATTCTTTGCAGGTACAGGATTACATTTCTTACATATGGGAATGTTAATTGTAATGTTAGCAGTATGTTACTGAAGAATGCGTAACTATCACTTTACAACAACACATCATGTTAACTATGAAACAACTATTCTATACCTTCATGTATTAGATATTATTTGATTATTCTTATATATTGTTATGTACTGATGAGGAGCATAATAATATTATTTTATAATATAAATAATAAAGATTTAATATTCATTAAAATAAAATTATGACTTAAAATTATTTACCTTATAATATAAAAGCTAAATAAAGAATAAAAAAAAAATGAAATTTACAATGTTATTAATAATAATAGGATTAATAGGATATATAATAAATGATAAATCAAATATAATAATATTATTTATATCAATAGAAATAATGTTATTAGGAGTAACTATATTTATAATATTAAGTGGTTATATCAATGATGATATATTAGGATTAGTTTGAGGTATAATAGTATTAATATTAACAGGTATAGAATCAGCGATAGGATTAACAATATTAGTTAATTATAATAAATTAAAAGGAAGTTTACCAACAAATATATAAAATGATTTTATTTATATTATTACCATTTTTAAATGTATTAATAAGTGGTTTATTAGGAAGATATATAGGAGTAAATTGAACAAAAATAATAAATATATCAAATTTATTAATATTATTTATATTATTAATATATTATTATATAGATATAATAAAAACTGATAATGAATATACATTAAATATATTAAATTATGTAAATATAGAATATTTAACAATAGATTATTCATTTAATTTAGATTTATTAAGTATAACAATGTTAATACCAATAATAAGTATATCATTAATAGTAAATATATTTGCAGCAGGATATATGGAAAATGATAGTCATAATCAAAGATTTTATACATATTTATCTTTATTTACATTATTTATGATAATATTAGTATTAGGTGATAATTATTTAATGTTATTTATAGGATGAGAATATATAGGTGTAGCATCATTTTTATTAATAGGATTTTGATATAATAATATAGATAATGTTAAATCATCATTAAATGCTATGTTAGTTAATAAAGTAGGTGATGTATTTTTTATAATAGGATTAATATATTTAATATATATATATAAATCATTAAATTATAGTTTAATATTTTCATTAGTACCATATATAAATACAGATATAAATACTATAATTATATTATGTTTTATTTTAGCAGCTAGTGCTAAAAGTGCTCAATTAGGTTTACATAATTGATTAATATGAGCTATGGCAGGTCCAACACCAGTATCAGTATTATTACATGCAGCAACATTAGTTATAGCAGGAATATATTTATTAATAAGATCATCTAGTATAATTGAATATTGTCCTAATATGTTATTATTAAGTTTATGATTAGGATCTATAACAAGTTTAGTAGCAGGATTTATAGCTATAAATACTAATGATATTAAAAGAATAATAGCTTTATCAACTATGAGTCAATTAGGTATTATGTTAGTATCAATAGGTTTATCAAGTTATAATTTAACTTTATACCATGTATTATGTCATAGTTTATATAAAGCATTATTATTTATTTGTGCTGGAACTATTATACATAGTATAGCAAATGAATTACAAGATATTAGAAATATAGGTGGTTTATTAGCTTATATGCCTATAACATATATATGTTTATTAATAGGTTCATTATCATTAATGGGATTACCTTCATTAACAGGATATTATTCTAAAGATATTATTATAGAATCAGCTATAGGTTGTTATACTATATCAGGTTTAATAGTTTATTGATTAGTTATAATAAGTTCATTATTAACTAATATTTATATATTAAAATTAATATATTATTCATTTATTAATACTCCTCAATCAAGTAAATTTATTTATAATAATATTATAGAATTTAATACTAAAAATATATTTAAATTTAATAATAATTCTACTTTTTTATTTATTTTACCTATGTTAATTTTAACTTTAGGTTCATTATTTATAGGTTATTTATTACAAGATATTTATTTAGGTCAAGGTAATAATATTAATGGTATATTTATTAATCCTAATAATTTATCATTAATTGATACTCATTTTGCTATTAATATTTATTATAAATGAATACCTATTATTAATATTATTATTTCTATTATATCCTTAATTTATTTATATGAATATAAATATAATTTAATTTATATTTATAATAATAAATTATTTTATAATTTTTATACTTTATTTAATACAAGATTCTTATTTGATCAAATATTTAATAATATTATCCTTAGATCTTCTATTAATTTATCTACTTATTTAAATTATTTAATTGATAAAGGTATTTTAACTATTTTAGGTCCTAATGGTTTAAAATCATTATTTAATTCTTTATCTCATAATTTAATTTATTATAATACTCATTTATTTAATAATTATTTAATATATATTACTTACTCTTTATTAGCTATTATTGTTATATTATTTATTTAATATTTATTTTATACTATTATTTTTTTTTTATATTCATTTATTCATATTCATTATTATATAAGATAATAAACTACCATTATTATTATTATTTATATAAATTATATATATAATTAATTATTAATTCTATATTATAAGTAATAATATAATTGTAATAAAAAAATATCATAATTAATTTATTATAATAAAAGGGTATAGTTTAATTGGTAAAACAGTTGACTTCAAATCAATTGAGTGATAGTTCAATTCTGTCTGCCCTTGTTTAATATAAAAATAATATAATTTTAAACTAAAATGAGTATAAGTTAATGGTAAACTACATGTCTTCCACACATTTAATGTGAGTTCGATTCTCACTACTCATATAAATATATGTTAATATCTAAATAGAACAAAAAAAAAGGATCTATAGCTTAATAGTAAAGTATCATCTTGTCACGATGGGGTATATCAGTGCAAGTCTGATTAGATTCGTTATATATATAATTATTATATTATTTGGAAAATTTATCATAGGCAAGATAAGTTATTTACTAAATAATAGGATAATTATCCTGGGGAGTTCGAATCTCCCATTTTCCGTTATAATTTAAATTATAGTATAATTAATAGGAAAGTTATTTTTATAAAATAAAGGCAATTTATAGTTAATATAATAAAATTATCCTATATTATTATAAATATTATTAAATTTAATATTTAATTAGTTAAATAATTATATACAAAATATAAGCTTATTAATTATATAATATAATTTAAAAACAGATAAAAGCCAACCGGTGAGGCGCTTTCTTTGGGAGAAAGAGTTAGTAAGTTCGATTCTTGCTTATCTGACTTATTAAAATTATATTAATTAACAAGAGATTCTACACCTATTTTATCAGATAGTAGAGGCATTAACGATTTATCTGGTTGTGAACTTATACAAACAATATAGTGATTATCTACGATTTTTTCTCTTCAATAGACTGTATGGTATGAATAAGATTTACATATCTAGTAATACACTAGATATAGTAACAATCATGTGATCATTGAATCTTAAATCAAATTTACCAATAAGGTTATTAAGTAGACTTTTGTATATATTTCTTTCTATACCTTTACTATTCTCTTTATATTTGTATATGGTATTCATATATTTTTTAAAGGGTGAATTAACACTTTTAAATTTGTAAACCAAAGATACATTAACCTTAACACTTAATTTAATAGTTAAATTATTAATAAATAATTATTTATTATATATAAATATTATTAATAAAAAAATATAAGTAAGATAACGTATATATACGTGAAAAGTATAAAAAGAAAGTGTAAAAAGATGTTAAAAAATAATAAAAAAATATATTTAAGTTTATTATCTAATAATTATATAGATAATAAAAATAATAATAATTTAGTATATTTAAAAAAATATTTACAAGAATATAATAATAAAGGTACTAAATTACAAAGTCCAAATATGATGAATAGTTGAAGAAATCAATTATATAAATATAATAAAAAAGAGATAATTAATACATTATTAATTGATCGTTTAGTAAGTAAATTATTAGTAAAATTATTTATAATTAAAGAAATGGGAAATAAAATTATTAATAGACGTATATTTATTAATAAACCTATATTTAAACATACAATAAATACAGTATATATTTATTTTAATTATAATGATACAAATAATATTAAATCAATTAATAATAATTATTCATTATATTATAATACATTAATTAAAGATATATTTAATATATTAGGATGTTTAAATAATAATAATTTTAATGATAATATATCATTATATTTAAGTAAAGTATATAATAAAAAAGTTATTATTATTCCAAATAAAATTAAATATAATTATAATGATAATTATATCTTTAATTCAAGTATAACTCATTTATTAGGAACTAATGATTTATTTAAAAGTGGATTATCAGGTAAACAATTAAGTAAAGTATTAAGAGATAATATTCCAGCCAATAATAATTCTTTAGATATTAGTAATAAATATATAACTAATATTATTAATAATAATAATATTAAATATAATAATATTATTAATAATAATAATAATAATAATTTATCTATTAAAGATATTTATAATTCATTTGATATTAATAAAATAACTAATGAATTATTAATTAATAAATATCTTATAGGTTTAAGTTTATCATATAAAGGTAAAAATCTTAAAAAAGCTGGTGTATCTCGTTCTATTAAAGAAAAATTATTATTAGGTTCATTATCTAATAAATTATATAAAAAATATAATGCTTCTTTAATTTTAAATAATGTTAATAATACAAATAATAATAAATATTTAAATTTTGATATTAATATTAATAAAAAATATAAACTTAATCATATACCTAGTCATCATTCTGTTTCTAATTTATCTAAAGTTAATAAAAATAAAACAGGTTCTTATGGTATTTCAGTTAAATTAAATACTATTTAATTTACTTCATATATCCTATTTTAATATTCATTTAATATTCATTAATATTCTATATTAAATATTTAATATAAGTAATATTATAATCTAGATTACATTATAATATTATTTAAATAAAAAAAAAGCTATTTTGGTGGAATTGGTAGACACGACGCACTTAAAATGCGTTACTTAATAGTATAAAAGTTCAAGTCTTTTAAGTAGCAAATAATAGACCTTAATTAATATATCTTATTTATATATTAAAAAAAAAAAATAATTTCAATAAAAAATTATAAATTTTTATTTATTATAAATGAATTTAAACAATTTATATATCGATATATAAATGAATTGTAGACTTTCATTCTTTGGATGAATATTAACAATTCATTTTTTATAAAAAATGAATTGTAGACTTTTTATTTTTAATAAATTGTCAACAATTCATTTTCATTGAATTGTAGACTTTCATTCTTTGGATGAATATCAACAATTCAGTTTTTTTTTATAAAAAATGAATTGTAGACTTTTTATTTTACAATAAAGTGTCAACAATTCAATTTCATTGAATTGTAGACTAATAGGTAAGTCCCCAAAATTTGAGTTTGGCTTATGGTGTGTTCGAATCACCCCAATTCAATTAATAAAATAAATATTGAGAATTAAATAAAGACAATTATTTTATTTATATTAAAAGATATTAAAGAGAGTATTGTTTAATGGTAAAACAACTGTCTTTTAAGCAGTCTATAGTGGTTCGATTCCACTTATTCTCAATATATTTTATATAATTTATATTATAATTTAGATATAATATATTAATAATTTTCATTCTAATATGAGAATTTATTTAAAATAATTTTAATTAATTATAAATTAATTTTTATGTAATAATATTTAATATATAAATATTAGAATAATGATATAATAATTACAATATTATATTATATATATTATAATTAATATATATAGATATAATTAATTATAATATTTAGAATATTTTAACAATGGCAATTAGAAAATCTCAAGTTTTCTTATCATTAGTTAATAGTTATTTAATTGACTCACCTCAACCATCAACTCTTAACTATTGATATAATTTAGGATCATTATTAGGATTATGTTTAGTAATTCAAATTTGTTCAGGTATCTTTTTAGCAATGCATTATTCAAGTCATATTGATTTAGCTTTTGCTTCAGTTGAGCATATAAAATTAATTATCACGCTATAATGTGCTCATTAAATTTCACTATATGCTGGAAACTCCTAAAGCTTTAACTACCTAAGTGTAAAAATGTTAAAGATAGTGCAATGGACAATCAGCAGGAAACCAAAATTAACATTAATTATATAAATATATAATTATAAATTTTATTAGCTATAAAAGTTAGTTATATAATAAGAAATATTTTTATATGTTTTCTTAATATATTTGTGATCCTCAGAGACTATACGTGAAACAATATTAATAGCTTATATATATTGATGATATAGTCCGGCTTATTAAGAAATTAATAAGATATATAACTGATTATTTTCTTAAGTATTTTTAATTTTATATACTTAATAATCTTTAGTATATTAAAATCTAATAAAAAAGTATCTCTACTATTAATATAGATGATAACTTATCTTTAAATAATATTTATTCATATAAATCAAAAAAATTAATTAAATCTGATTTTTTAGAGTGATTAGTAGGTTTCACAGATGGTGAAGGTAGTTTTAACATTTATAAAGATAGGTCTTATATTAGACAAAGATTTATTATAAATTTACATAATAATGATTTAAATGTTTTAAATATAATTAAAGATACCTTAGAAATAGGGAATGTTAACACATATAATAGACATTGTAGTTTTACAGTTTATAGTATAGATGAGATAATGTTTTTAATAAATATATTTAATAAATATGAATTACAAACAAAAAAAAAAAAGATTTGATTTTAATATATTTAAATATTATGTATTAAAAATATATAATAAATTAGAAATAAATAATAATGATATGATATATATTAATAATAATTTAAATAAGTCTAATTTTAATAAAGAAGAATTAGATTTATTATGATTAGATGTAAAATTTAATATAAATATAAATTGACTAATAGGTTTTATAGAGGCTGAAGGTACTTTTGGATTAAAGAATATATCTTCACCGTATTTTCAATTACCACAAAAAAAGACTAGTGAATTATGTTTAATCGCTATAAATAAATATTTAGAAAATTATAGATTAAATATCATTAAAATAAATAATGATTTAAGTAAATTTACTTTAAATTATAAATATAATTTAAATAAAAGAACTAATGTTTTAATATATAGTATTGAAGATATTGATACATTATATTATTATATAATACCATTATTATTAAATAAATAATCTTTATACTTTTTAGTATAAAGATTATTTATTATGATTAAAAATATTATTTATAGTTAAAAGAGGTTATCATTTATTAAATGAAGGTAGAAATTTATTAATATTAATTAGTAATATAATTAATAAAAATAATAATAATGATTAAAATGTTATTATTAATATCAATAAAATATATAATAATTTAATTAAGGATATTTCACCTCCAGTTCCTTTAAATAGTAGTAAAACTCATAGTCAATTAATGTTAAATTACAGTAATAAAAATAAAAATATACCTAAAACAATTTATATTTATGAGAATAATAAATTAATAGAAGGATCACCTTTTAATAAATATAGTTCAGCTAATTTAGCTTTAAATCTTAATAAATCAAGTAGAACTATTCATCGTTATTTAAATACTAATAAATTATATAAAAATAAATATCTTATCATTTCAAAAAAGAAATAAATAATTAGTTATTAGTGATTATGCGTGATGTTAACTATGGATATTTAATTCGTTATATTCATGCTAATGGTGCTTCATTCTTCTTTATTTGTATGTACGCTCATATAGGTAAAGCTTTATATTATGGAAGTTATAAATCACCTAGAGTATTAGTATGAGTTATTGGAGTAATTATCTTTATTCTTACAATGGCTACAGCTTTCCTGGGTAAACAAACACAACATTGCCCAAAATCTTTATATAATAGATCTAATAACTTTAATAAAATTAAAAATAAACAATCTTTAATTTCTAAAAGAAGTTTTCATACAACTACTAATCAAGATATTCGTAAACCTAAAGATATTTTAAATAAATTAGGTATTAAAGTAGAGGATATATGAGATAATCTTCATTTATCAGCTACAAGAGAAAATATTTTACAAAAAGTTAAAAATAGAAGTGGTATATATATTATTATAAATAAAATAACAGGACAAAAATATATAGGATCCGCTATAACTAATAAATTACATGTAAGATTTGCTAATCATTGTATTCATAGTAATCATGGAAGTAAATTAGTAAAAAAAAGTATTAAGGAATTTGGATTAAATAATTTTATGTTTGGTATTTTAGAATATATAGATGAGATTACTACTAATGAAAATAATAAAGATTTATTAAATTTAGAACAATTTTATTTAGATCAAATTATACCAGAATTAAATATTTTAAAAACTGCTGGTAATAGTTTTGGTTATACACACTCTGAAGAAACATTAATTAAAATGAAAGAGTCTTATACAGAAGAACGTAAAGATATTTTACGTAAATTTCAAGAAAACCGTAAAGGTAAATGATCAGAGGAATCAAAAAATAAAATAAGTTTAAGTAATATTAGTAGATTATCTCATTTAAATTTAAATACTGAAGAAGAATTACTTAAAAGATCCAATAGATTTAGTAAAACTATTTATTTAAAATTAAATAATAATATAGTTTGTGAATTTAAAAATATTAATCAAATGTGTAATTATATTTGTTGTAGTGAAAAAACTATTAGAAGATCTATAAAATTAGGATATATTTTTATTCCTATTTTATATACTCCATATTTACAAAATAAATGTATATTAAAATATAATAATGTTAAAGATAACCATCCTAGTTTAAAAAACATAAATAAAAAATCTGGTTTAGTTTTTAAAGATATTTCTCTTAAAGAGTATGAAGTATCTAGATCTATTGATTAAAGATAGTCTACTATTATAATTATTAATTTAATTATATACATGTATGTTAACTATTATTAGGAAATATATGTAAAGTTAGGCGATACTAGTGAAAACGATCAAAATATATATTATACAAGATCGTCGGCTAAATAATGAGTCGCTACAGACTGGTTCACTGGTAGGTGTCTGAAATGATGCTTAATGTACAGTCGAAATTATAAAATAAATAAATCTTAACTAAATATTTAAAAAGTAGTTTAGTTAAGTATAATTTGTATTGTTGTGTATATGGACAAATGTCACATTGAGGTGAAATAAGTGCCTCAAATGTATTATTAAATATAAATATAATAATAATTATAAATAATTTTTATAAATCAAAAAGATTTAATAAAGAGATAACAAAAAGAAAAGAAGTTATAAATTTTAATAAACCTTTAAATAATATATTTTTAAATATAATATGTGGATCATTATTAGGAGATGGACATGCTGAAAGACGAGGAAAAGGAGGAACACGTATTACATTTTATCAAGAATCAATACATTCTGAATATTTATTATATTTACATTATTTAATAGCTACTTTAGGTTATTGTAATACAACAATACCTAAAATTAAAACTAGATTAGGTAAAAAAGGTAAAACTAGATATATTATAAGATTTTCAACTTGAACTTATGATAATTTAAATAAAATTCATAGTTTATGATATGAAAATAATATAAAAAAAATACCTAGAAATTGAGTTAATGAAAATTTAACACCTTTAGCTTTAGCTATTTGAATTCAAGATGATGGTGGTAAAGTATCTAAAGGTTTAAAATTGGCAACTAATTCTTTTACCTATGAAGATAATATTTATTTAGCTAATTTATTAAATTTAAAATATAATTTAAAAACATCCGTTATTTCAGCAGGTGCTCCTAATCAATATAATATTTATATTAAACAAGAATCTATTAAACTTTTATATTCTATTGTTTCACCTTATGTAGTTAAATCTATGAAATATAAAATTATACCTTAAATATTTTATATTTTATTTAATAATATATAGTATTATATTAAATATAATTAAATTAGTTATATAATTAATTATATTAACATTTAGCAATATATAATTAAAATAAATGTATATTAATATTAATATAAATAATTTTTTTATTATATATATATTAATATTATTAAAATATAATGCAATACTATTGAAAACAGGTCAAAGTTATATGTTAAGTAATCAGACCGTGGGTAAATTATATTATCCCGACAGAATGGCTCAATAGTGGGTATCTGAAATGATGCTTAATGTTCATTCGAAACTAATTATTATGTATAATTAATTATAATTATATATAATACACAAGGCTTATAAATATATATATATATATAATATTCAATGATTCATATCATATTATAAGTACATGGTATATATTAAATTAACAAATAAATTAATAATTTATGGAGTAGTATTATATTTAACTCAATTAATATATATTTTTAGTAAAAGGCTACTGTTATTACTAACTTATTATCAGCTATTCCATTTATTGGAAAAGATCTAGTACCGTTAATCTTACTTTTCTCATCATCTTATTTTATTTTAACCTCAAATATAAATAATAATTTATTTAATATTTATTCTAAAAATATTAAATTAGATTTATTAAGTAAATTTATTGGATTTATAGATGGAGATGGTTATATTAGAATAACTAAAAAATCTAAAAATGATAAAAATTATATTTATATATCTTTAATAATTAATTTACATGAAAATGAATTAGAATTATTAAATTTATTTAAAAAAGAAATAGGTTTAGGTTTAGTTTATAATATTACACCTAAAAAAGGTAATAAATTAGCTAGATTAGAAATTAATAAAACAGATTTAAAAAATAAATTTATACCTTTATTAGAAAAATATAATATTAATTTTTTAACTGAAACTAGACAAAAACAATATTTACTTATGAAATATATATTTAATAATAATTTAATTTATTATGAAGATATTATTAAAAATAAAGATAATATAAATTTATATATTAATACAAATATAATTAAATATAATTTTTATAATTTATATTATTTTTATAATTGATTAGTTGGATTTACTATGGCAGAAGGTTCATTTATAAAAAAAAATAATCCTAGTAAAGATATGTGTTATCAATTAAAACAAAAATATAATTTTGAATTATTTAAAGATATAAAAAAAGTATTTAAAATTAATAAAGGATTATCTATTAATAAAAATAAATATATTCAATTAAGTATAACTTCAAAAAAGGATATTCAAACAGTTATTAATTTTTTCAATACTTATACTTTATTAGGTAATAAATATTATCAATATAATAAATGATTATTAGATTTAAAAAGTAATTCAAGATATAAAGATCTTAATATAAAAATAAATATATAAAAAAAAAGTAATTAAAAATGAGCGGTAATATATTGTAAAATATATAAAAATAAATAGGGTGAATTACATAAAAATCTTATTAAAATAAGATAATATGTAGCGAAGTATATTCTATATGGATAATAAAAAATTATAAGGAATATAAACGTTCAACGACTAGTTAATGAGTACATATAACAATAATTTAACCACGAGCGCCCTACATCCTTAAAAAATAAATATTATTATTTTAATATAATAAAAAGGATGATGAAATAGTCTAATCTTTTAAGTGATTAAAAGTAAATATATTTAAATAATATATAAAATGATGAGTTAAAAATGTCATTTGAGGATCATTTAGTGTAAGTAATCCTACAATTCAAAGATTCTTTGCATTACATTACTTATGTCCATTTATTTTAGCTGCATTAGTAGTAATGCACTTAATGGCTATTCATGTACATGGATCAACAAATCCATTAGGAATTAGTAATAATATTGATAGATTACCATTCCATGGATACTTTGTATTTAAAGATTTAGTAACAGTATTTTTATTATTATTAATCTTCTGTTTATTTGTATTCTTCTCACCTAATACATTAGGTCATCCTGATAACTATATTCCAGGTAATCCTTTAGTAACACCAGCATCTATTGTACCTGAGTGATACTTATTACCATTTTATGCTATTTTACGTTCAATTCCTGATAAATTAGGAGGAGTTATAGCTATGTTTGCTGCTATTTTAATTTTATTAATCTTACCAGTAACAGATAGATCAGTAGTAAGAGGAAATACATTTAAAATTATTTCAAAATTTATGTTCTTCTTATTCTTATTTAATTTCTTATTATTAGGACAATTAGGACAATTACATGTTGAAGTACCATTTATTCAAGTTGGACAAATTGCAACATTTAACTATTTCTTCTACTTTGTAGGAATAGTTCCTTTAGTATCATCTCTTGAAAATATCTTATTCTATATAGGACGTGTTCATAATAACTAATATAATTTATATATAATAAAAATATATTTTTATTATAATAAATAATTTTAATATTCATAAATAATAATTATATAAGTAATATAAAAAAAATGTTAACTTTAAGTTTATTTATTTTATTAATTTATAGTTCAGTAATAAATAATTCAGGAAATTTAATGTTAAATAATAGAAATGTAATAAAAATAGGTATATTAATATTAATATATAGTTTATATATAATGATAGATACATCATGATGACAATTAATAAATATAATATCAACAGAAATATATATATTTAATGATTTATATAAAATAAATATATATATAATGTATATATTAATATTAATATATATAGTAATAATAAGTTTATTATCTATAAATATAATACAAATATCATCATATATAAATAATAAAAATATATTAAGATTAAAAAATTATAATAATATAAATAATTTTAATAGATATTATATAAGTATAATAATATTTAATTTAATAGGTATAATATTATTTATAACAAGTAATAATATAATATCAATATTAATAGGTATAGAATTACAATCATATAGTTTATATATATTAACAGGTATACCATCTAAATCTCAAATAAGTGGACATAATTCATTATTTTATTATTTAATAGGTGGTTTAGGATCAATAATTATATTATATGGATTAAGTTTATTATATTATATAAGTGGTAATATATATATAAATGATATAAATATATTATTAGATTATACATTATTTAGAGATAATATATTAATAGGATGAATAATAGTAATATTTGGTTTATTAATAAAAATAGGAGCAGGACCAATGTATAATTGATCAATATTATTATATATGAATTCAAATACTATAATAACATCATATATTAGTATAATACCAAAAATAAGTATATTGTCATATATTTGATATATATATAATAATTTAAATATATCATTAATTAATAATAATATATCATTATTAAATATAGATAATAAAATAATATTAATATTATCATTAATAATAAGTTTATCATTAATATTAGGATCAATATTAGGATTAACACAAATAAAAATAAAAAGTATATTAGGTTATAGTGGTTTATTAAATATAGGATATTTATTATTAAGTATAATGATAAATAATATAAATTCATTAGTAGCATATATTATATATATATCACAATATAGTTTAAATCATATAAGTATATTTATATTTTTAATAATAGCTATATTATATAATTATAATAATAATAATATATCTAATACAAATCATTTAACATATATATATGAATTATCATATATAAAAAATAATATATATTTAGTAATAAGTTTATGTATAATTATAGGATCATTTATAGGTATACCACCATTATTTGGTTTTTATGGTAAATATTATTTATTAATAAGTTCTATTAATAATTATAATATATTTTTATCTATTTTATTAATTATATCAAGTATTATAGCTACTATATATTATTTATATTTTATAAATACAGTTATAATACCTAAAAAAGATAATAATATTAATAATAATATTAATATTATACCTATAATAGGTAATAGTTTAACATATATATTAAGTTCATTTGTTATGATAATATTATTTAATTTTATTCAAACTAATAATATTTTAAAAGGAGCATATATTATAGCAATTAATTTATTTTAATTGTTAATGCAATATTTAAAAATTATATAAATAAAAATGACATTTATTAATACATTAAAAATATATATATTATTTGTACCATTAGTAGCTATAATTATTATATTAATTAATTATATTATAACACCAAAATCATTAGATTATAATATAGATAAAACTGGTCCTTATGAATGTGGATTTGATAGTTTTCGTCAAAGTAGAACAACTTATTCTATTCAATTTATATTAATAGCTATTTTATTTTTACCATTTGATTTAGAATTAACATCTATTTTACCTTATACTTTATCTAGTTATTTAACTAATAGTTATGGTTTATATATATTATTATTATTTTTATTAGCTTTAATTATAGGATTTATTATGGAAATTAATCTTAAAGCTATTTATATTACTAAAATATTTAAACGTTCAGATTATAGAAATAATAATAAATATATAGGTACTCAATTATATGATAATAAATAATTATTATCATATTATTATTTATTTTTTAATATTCATTTTTTTTTATAATAATATATATATATATTATTATTATTAATTAATATTATAAGTAATAAATAATATAAGTTTATTAACTTATAATACGCACTATGATGTAATTGGTTAACATACAAGGCTCATGTCCTTTTTATATACGTTCGACTCGTGTTGGTGCATAAAATTATATATTATTAATAATATTAATAATAAAGAATAATAGCTTAACGGTAAAGCCATCCACTCATAATGGATTAATCAAAGTTCGATTCTTTGTTGTTCTAATAAATATTTAATAAAATTTATTTATTAATTATTATATGACTATGGCGAAATTGGTATACGCGATTAGTTTAGGTCTAATTTATATTAAAATAGTATGGGTTCAACTCCCATTAGTCATAATAAGTATATTAATATATATTAAATATATATTTAATGTATAAAATTAACAATAAAATTATATTTATAAAATAAAAAAAAAAAATAAATAAATGAATATTTTATTAATATTAAATATATTATCAATAATATCAATATTTATAATAAATAATCGTAAATATATGATAAATAAAGATAAATATATTCAACAAATAGGGTTATTAACAATGATAATATTATTATATATAGGAGTATATATAAATTATAAATATAATAATAATATAATAGGTTATCAATTTATAACTAATAATATATGAATAAATTGAGGTATAGATGGTATATCATTATGATTAATAAATTTAACATTAATATTAATGCCTATAGCTATATTATCAAATTGAAATAATATAAAAAATAATATAGAAAATAAAAATAATAATAAAGTATTTATATATATATTAATAATGTTATTATTAGGATTTATATTAATATTAAATTTTATATGTTTAGATTTAGTATCATTTTATATATTATTTGAAGCAACATTATTACCATTATTTATATTAATAGGAATATATGGTAGTAAAGAGAAAGAAAAAGCAGCTTATTATATATTTATATATACATTATTTAGTTCATTATTTATGTTATTAAGTATAGGTATATATATATATATATTAGGTAATATAGATTATTTAAATATAAATAATATAGTATTAAGTATAGATTTACAAAGTTTATTATTTATAGGTTTAATATTAGGTATAGCTGTTAAAACACCTATATTTCCAGTTCATACATGATTACCATTAGTTCATGCTGAATCACCTATAGGTGGATCAATATTATTAGCAGGAGTTATAATTAAATTAGCTATATATGCTATAATACGTTTATTATTAATTAATTTATCTGATATTATTATTATATATAATCCTTTAATTTATACTATTAGTATATTAACTATATTTTATATAGGATTTATAACTATTAAACAAATTGATATTAAAGTAATTATAGCTTATAGTTCTATTATTCATATGGCTATTGCTATTATGAGTGTTTTTTCTAATAATGTTTTAGGTATTGAAGGTAGTTTATTATTAAGTATAGCTCATGGTTTTGCTTCTCCAGCTTTATTTTTATTAGTTGGAGGTGTATTATATGATCGTTATCATACTAGATTAATTTATTATTATCAATCATTAGCTACATATATGCCTATTTTTAGTATATATTTATTAATAGCTGGTTTATTTAATATGGGTTTACCTTTATCTGCTAATTTTATAGGTGAATTTTTATCTATTAATGGTATTTTTGTTTATAATTCATTATTCGCTATTTTAAGTACTTTTAGTATCTTTATAACTGCTGTTTATCAAATGAAATTAACTACTAAATTATTATATGGTTATAAATCTAATTATTTACATATAGTTAAAGATATTAATAATAGAGAATTATTTATTATTAATGTTTTATTCTCATTTATACTTATTTTAGGTATTTATCCTAGTTTAATTACTAATTCTTTAAATTTAGTTGTTTCAACTTTAATTTATGCTATATAATATTTATTATTTATATATAATAAAATCTCATTTTTTAATATTCATTTTTTATAGTATTATTAATTAATTACTTTTTATATTATAGTTTATAATATATATTATATAGCCTAAATTAAATATAAGTAATATAATTGTTATATTATTAAATATAATATATATTTAATAATATAATAAAATTATAATATAATTTTTATATATTATAATTATTAATTTTTACATACAAAATCTATTGATTTATAAATAAAATTATGCAATTAGTATTAGCAGCAAAATATATCGGAGCAGCAATCTCAACAATTGGTTTATTAGGAGCAGGAATCGGAATCGCAATCGTATTCGCAGCTTTAATTAACGGTACATCACGTAACCCATCATTACGTAATACATTATTCCCATTTGCTATTTTAGGATTTGCCTTATCAGAAGCTACAGGATTATTCTGTCTTATGGTATCATTCTTATTATTATACGGTGTTTAATTTTTATATTAAATTACTATTATTCAAATAAATTATAAATATTCATTTATTATACATAAAATATATAATCTTTAATTTTATATATAAAACCTATTTATTATATTATAGAATTATATATTAAATTAAAAACTTATATTATAATTATATTATGTTATACAAGTGTTATATATATATTTTTATAGTTATAATTTTATAACTGAACATAAAATTTTTATATAATATAAAATAAAAGTAAAAATATAAATAATTAATATGTACTACTACTATATAAGTAATTATAAGGTAAGTTATATTATTTATAACAATGATAATAATAATATTATTATATATAAAAATGATAGCACTCTTAATTTAATGGTTAGAATAGTAGTTTACGGAACTATAAATAGGGGTTCGAATCCCTTAGAGTGTAAGATATAAAATTATAAAATAGTAAAAAAGAAGGTTAATAAAGAATAATAAGGTAAATATAATTTAACGGTAAAATGGTTGTTTGTGGGACAATATTTCTGAGTTCGATTCTCAGTATTTACCCTTTTTAATATATTATAATAATATAACTTATATAGTTTAATAGGTTAAAACAATTGTCTCATATGCAATGAATGTTTGGGTTCAATTCCCACTATAAGTAACAAAAATTATACTAAATAATCAAAATAATATATATATTAGAATATTTTATTATAAATATAGTAATATATATTATATATATGTAATAATAATAATTATTAATATATATTAAATATGATTGAAAATAAAAAAAAAAATAGACAAATGTTATATTTATTAAATAATATAATTTTAAATGATGTTCCAACACCATGAGGAGTATATTTCCAAGATTCAGCAACTCCAAATCATGAAGGAATTATCGAATTACATGATAATATCATGTTTTACTTAGTTTTAATTTTATGTTTAGTATCATGATTATTATATAGTATTGTAAAAGATTCAACTAAAAATCCTTTACCTCATAAATATTTAGTACATGGACAAACAATTGAAATTATTTGAACAATTTTACCAGCTGTAGTATTATTAATTATTGCTTTCCCTTCATTTATTTTATTATACCTATGTGATGAAGTTATTTCACCTGCTATGACTATTAAAGCTATAGGATTACAATGATATTGAAAATATGAATACTCTGATTTCATTAATGATTCAGGAGAAACTATTGAATTTGAATCATATGTAATTCCAGAAGATTTATTAGAAGATGGACAATTACGTTTATTAGATACAGATGCATCAATTGTATGTCCTGTTAATACTCATATTCGTTTCATTGTATCAGCTGCTGATGTTATTCATGATTTTGCTGTTCCATCATTAGGTTTAAAAGTTGATGCATGTCCTGGTCGTTTAAATCAAGTATCTGCTTTAATTCAACGTGAAGGTGTATACTATGGACAATGTTCTGAACTTTGTGGAGTAGCTCATAGTGCTATGCCTATTAAAGTTGAAGTAGTTTCATTAAAAGAATTCTTAACATGATTAAACGAACAATAAATTAAATAATCAATAAAAATTTTAATATTCATTAAATAATTATTAAATATAATAAATATATTTTTATATATTTATATAATATATAATATAAATAATTATAAAAATATAAGTAATAATAATAATATAATAAAAAAATATTATATTAGAAGTATTACAAATAAAAAATTAAGAATATGATGTTAGTTCAGACTAAATACTATATAGAGACATAACACATGCAAGTCAAACGATTATTTATAAATAATAAAAATAATAATAATCAAGTGGCGTAGCCGTGAGTAATATAATAGAATTAGAACTGATAATTTAGTTAAATACTAAATAATAAATAAAGATATAGTTTAAACTATGTTGTTATCAGTCAAGCTATTATTAGTATAGGTATTATGTAGGATAAAAGCCATACATAGCCGACAATCTATAGCAATTAATTAACGTTATAATTGCCACGTCGATTATGAAATACAATCGATATCTATATGATACAGCAGTGAGGAATATTGGGCAATGATCGAAAGATTGACCCAGTTATCTATAATAACGAGATTAAAATTAAAATTATATATAATATATATATAATATAAATATAATCAATTGTTAAAAATAAAGTTATAACCAAACGAGAATAATGATAGTAGTTTTATATTTAAATAATATATTAATGAGACTAAGGTCTTATTAAGGTGAAAAGTCCCAACTAAAATATGTGCCAGCAGTTGCGGTTATACATAGGGGGCAAGTATTAGTCATATTGGTTTAAAGGGTCCGCAGAATTTATCATTTTTGATATAGAGTTGAAATAAGTAATAAAAGAATTATAATAGTAATGATGAAATATTATAATAATTATAGGACTGCTATAAGCGAAAGTATTTATTATATATCAACTGACATTGAGGGACGAAGGCTAGAAGAGTAAAATGGATTCGATACCCAAGTAATTCTAGCAGTAAACTATGAGTACTGAATAATTAATAATAATTAATTATTTAAGAGAAATCTATAGTATTCCACCAGGAGAGTATAATTACTCAATAGAAACCCAATACAATAGACGGTTATAATCAATAGCAGTGGAGTATGTTATTTAATTCGTCGATCCCCGACAACCTTACCACATTTTGAATTATATTAAAATTAATAATTAATTTTATTGATAATAATATAACAGGCGTTACATAGTTGTCTTCAGTTCGTGCTGTGAAGTTTAAGGTTAGTTCCGTAAACGAACGTATCCCTATATAGATTAAGATATATATTTTGATTATCTATAATTTTTTATTTAAATGCATAAAAAAAATAGGATTAAGACAAATCATTATGACCCTAATAATGTGGGCTATAGACGTACTATAAATAAATGTATAAAATTTAATAAAATATATTTTATATAAAAATTAAATGATTAATAAAACACATTTTATTATGTTTCATATTTATATGAAATTTTAGTATGGATTACACTCTGAAATTCGGGTGTATGAAAAAAGAATTGCTAGTAATCAGTTATTAAGTAAATAACGGTGAATATTATTAATTGTTTCGCACTAATTACTCGTCACGCGATAAGTTAAAACTGTTTATGAAAATTAAACAATTATTTTTAATTGGTAACTATATTAATTAATATATATTCTTTAATATATCTTTAGTTAATATGATTTAATTTAGTAATAGGTTTTATATTATTGCGAAGTCGAAATACAGTTACTGTAGGGGAACCTGCAGTGGGCTATAATTTATCTTTATTCATATTCATAAAAAAAAAAATTAATATTATTATATAAATATAAGAATATATCAAAAGGGATTTGCTTAATTGGTATAGCATCTGTTTTACACACAGAATTAGTATAGGTTCGAGTCCTATATCTCTTATTCCGCGCTTCGCGTTACAACGAGAAATTAGACTCGACCCATCTTTTTAAAAAGAAGGTTCGAGTCCTATATCTCTTAAATATAGATATATATTATATATAATATATACTATCGAGATAATAGACTCGACCCATCCATGGACATGGAAGGTTCGAGTCCTATATCTCTTATTCTAATAAATAATAATAATAATATTATTTATATTTTATAAAAAAATATAAGTAATATAATAAATAGTTATAATGTGTATAGATTTGAAAAGTGTTATATTACATAAACGAGTTATTCAAGGATTATATTGCTATTAATAAATAAGGTTACTAATAGTTAAAATAAATTAACTTAAAACCTAAGGGAAACCAAAGATAATAAACATGAAGAACTGAATCATCTAAGTATTCATAGGAAAAGAAATCAAACGAGATATTATAAGTAACGGCGAGTGAAAGTAATAAAGCCAAATAAATAAGTATTATTGGAAACAGTAAGAATAAGGATTAACTAAATCCAAGGCTAAATATTATTAATAAGCATAAAAAGTACCGAAAGGGAAAATATGAAATGGATAATTCATAAGCAGCATGAGATTATAAAATAATTTAATGCGTACCTTTTGCATAATGGGCCAGCAAGTAATTAATAATAGCAAAGTATATAATAAATACTATATATAAATAGAATATTTAATAAATAAAATAATTTATTTGAATAATGTGTTAAGTTATTATTAATTGGCCCGAAAATAAAAGATCTTATTATCACAAGATATATAATTATTTAAAAATTTAAATAATTTATTGATCGAATGGGTTAATGTTGCAGTATTATCCAATTAGTGATGATAAGTAAGTGAAAGACTAACCTGTTTTATAGATAGCTGGTTCTCTGTGAAATATATGTTAGTATAGCGATTAATTTAAATAATCATAAGGTATAGCACTTAATATTTTTTATTGATTAATAATATTTTTATTATTAATTAATAATATATGGGGATCAATTTTTGATTTATCATGTATATTTAATCTCACAATATTATGATTATATGATTAATTAGTTTTTTTTTCTTAGAAAAAAAAATAAATTAATTCTACGATTAATTAGTCAGACTATGTGCGATAAGGTTCATAGTCGAGAGGGAAACAGCCCTAAATACAATTTAAGGTTCCAAATTATGAATTAAGTGAATAAAATGTATAATTTTTCAAATTCAATTAGTTGGTGGGTTTGACAATAACTATCCTATAATGAACATGTAACAATGCACTAATTTAAACATATTGAAGAATTATACAGATAATACACGGATCTTCAAAATAAATAAATTCATAACCGAAAATTTATATATTAATATATAATAAATAAATATATTAGTATGGTAACAGAGCATATAATAAGCCATATATAATAGTTAGATCAATTATTATATAAAAATAGTTATAATATAACTATAAATAATTATAATTAAAAAAATAATAATTATTATTAATAATGTATTATTAAAGATAATTATAATAAGGGTAAATTATATAGAGAATGCTGGCATGAGTAGCGAAAAATAAGTTTTTCTTTTTAATTAAAGAAATATAAACTTATTCACATAATACATATGGTTTTACTATAAATTCGGTCCTTAAGCTAGTATACAGATTTAGTATATGCGATAGGTTTAAATAATATTTATATATATAAAGAATATTTATATGGGCATGATTAAATAATTAATAAATTATTGTTATTAAAAACATGTACAAGAAATAAATAAATATTAAAACCGTAATTAAGACCGACTCAGGTATGTATAGTAGAGAATATGAAAGTGAATGAATTAATTATGGCGAAGGAACTCGGCAAAAATCACCCCCACGTTCGTCAACAAAGGGATATTAAAGATAAGATTGTACAACTGTTTACTAAAAACACAGCACAGTGCAGATATAAAAGTATTAGTATACTGTGCGAATCCTGCCCCATGGTTAATAGATAAAATATTAAACTTAACGGTGAAATATTAAGAATTAGCCAAATGGCAGCCTTATTCTGAGGGTTATAATGTAGCGAAATACCTTGTCTAATAATTATAGTCGTGCATGAATGGAGTAATGATACAATAACTGTCTCCGCCATAAGTTCAGCGAAATTGGATAAGCAGTGAAGATACTGCTAAAACACAGATAGACGGAAAGACCCTATGCAGCTTTACTATTGATAGATAGACTGTTAAATATATATAAATATTCAGTTTATGAAGTAATATATTAGGTAATAAAATTGAGAAGCTTCTTGTTTATAAATATTTAACTTATCTATAAATTATATAATGTTATATAACTATATAATACAAATAAATTTAAAAATTTAAATATATTTGGAATATAGAGAAAGTCTCTGTTAGATAGTTTTGATGGGGCGTCATTCTCACATAAATAAACTGAGTAAGTCCTTTATATTATTAATGTTAAATTATAATAAAATAAATAATGAATTATTCATTATAATTATATATATACAATTATATATTTATATATAATTGCATAAATAATAGAAAAAAGAAGGTATAGTTGAATTGTCATGAAAACAATTAATCTAAAAAGATTTATCAAATATAATAGTATAACTATGCATAAATTACAACATCTACAAATGAAGTAAATACGTAAGTATGGTATAATGAACATTTACTATAGATAGTTATAGGTAAAGATAACGGATAAAAGTTACGCTAGGGATAACAGGGTAATACAACGAAATAGTACAAATAGTAAGTTGTGTTTGCCACCTCGATGTCGACTCGACCTATCCTACTGGTTGCAGCAGCTAGTAAGGGTTTGACTGTTCGTCAATTAAAAGGTTACGTGAGTTGGGTATTAATTTGCCCCTTTTTCTTGTGAGAGAAATCGATAACTGGTTGAAAACGGTGAAGGCTAAGATTTAAATAATAAATTATGCTAATACCGTGGTAATTAATAAATAATATTTAATATTATTTGATTAACACCGTAACGACTCAATATTATTTAATAATATTGGATATATAATGAAATATAAAATTATATATAATTAAACCAGCATTAATTAAAATAAAATAAATATATATTATAAAGTAAGTTAATATAAATATTAAATAATTAAAATATTTAATATAAATATAAAAATATAAATAAATGACAAAATATGATATAAATAAAAATGAAATAAAATTATCTAATAATTATATAGCTGGATTTGTACATGCAGATGGTATATTTACAAATACATTAATTAAAGGTAAAAATAAAATATATTTAAATCCAAGATTTATATTAACACAAAATAAAGAAAATAAAATAATATTAGAAATAATAAAAACAAAATTAAATAATTTAGGTCATATAAAAATACAAAATAATGGAGTATGTAAATATACTATAACAAATATAAAAGATATTCATGATGTAGTATTATCTTATTTTGATAAATATCAAGTAAGAGGTAATAGATATAATTCATATTTAAAATTTAAACTATTAGTAAAAATATTATATAATGAATCAATATTATATAAATCATCATTATGATTATTTTGTATGATTTTAAGTGTTAATATAAATCCTATGATACCTTTAAGTAAACAATTACGTTATTTAACTAAAGAAGAACAAGAAATAATTAAAAATAATAATTTACCTAAAGATATAAATTATGAATTATTAATTAATAAATATTGTCCAGAATTAGAAAATATAAATAATATATTTAATAATAATAAATCTATAATTAATACAAATAATTTAACTAAAGAATTTGTATGTGGATTATTTGATGGTGATGGAAGTTTAAATATACGTTTAATTAATAATAAAACTTTAGCTACTGGATTTGAAATAATTCAAGATAAATATAATAAAGATATTTTAGATGAATTATTAATATTTTTTAATAATTCAGGTAATATAAAATATCATAAAACACAAAATAGTGTAAGTTATTTAAATTATAGTACCGTTAATATATATAATATTATAATACCTAAGTTATTAGGAATTAATAATATTAATGAAATAGATATAAATAATTTATCAGATTTATATATTAAATCTAATGGTCCTAAAATAAAATTGTATAAAATATATAATTTTATAAAAATATATGAATTATTATTAAATAATAATATTAATAATAAAGATATATTTGATAAAGCATTAATATTATTATATAATAATAGTTATAATCCTAAGAATTATAATTTTGAAAAATGAAAAAATATATATTTAAATAAATAATTATTTTAATTAATTGAAGATATAGTCTGTTCCTTATTGAAAAATAAGGGTTAAACGTAAATACGTCGTGAGACAGTATGGTTCCTATCTTCTGTGTTGTATTATAAATGTGAATCTGTAAGTTAGTACGAAAGGACCATTTACAATGAATCAATGGTGAATTATTAGATTTATAATAATTTTCTTTAAGAAATTATCAAATATTAATACATATTTTTTGTTTTATATTATAAATCTATGTAGTTAAGCTAAATTCATAAATTATAAGTATTGAAAGCATATGAAATACGAATTTGTTTCACGGATATAGTTTAGTGATCATAGAACATGATTTTTAAAATAGTGAATGGCAATTAATTTGTCTATTTTACTAATTAACTAATCTGTAATATAACTTCTAATCTTACACATTATATTATTTATTCTTTTTTTTTATAGTTGCATTAGCTCAATTGGTAGAGCGTTTGTTTTGTAATCAAAAGGTTTAGAGTTCAACTCTCTAATGCAACATTAAATATTAATTTTATATATAAGATTTTATTTATATATTTTCTATATTATTATAAAGATCTTATAGTTAAATGGTTATAACATCATCCCTTCACGATGAGAGTACCAGTTCGATTCTGGTTGAGATTAAAATTAATAATTATTTTTATTCATATATCTATATATAGAAGAGAGAAGCGAATAAGGTAATTCATACAAATTGCAAATTTGTAACAAAAGGGTTCGATTCCCTCTTCTCTCTTATCTATAATAAAATAATTATTAATTTTTATCAAAATAATATAATTATTTGTCTTTTTAATATAAATAAAGGTAATTTAATTTAGTGCTGTATTAAATATAAGTAAAGGCAATTTATATTAATACTTAATAATAATATTTATAATAATATAAAGGAAATTAAAGAGTATAAGAATAGAATTATTAAGTTAGAATATTCTATAAAAGAGTTAAATTATTATATAAATAGTAATTAATACTAAACATATAAAAATATTTTTATTTTTATAAAATTATCAATTAATTAAGTATAATTTTATTATATTTAATTAGAATAAATATGTAATCAAAACAGTAAAATAATTATATATGATTTTATAAGTTATTTATGAAATGAAATATTAATATATATTTAATATAAATATATATCAATTAATATATAATAATTATATTATATTTTATATTTATATAATATAATTTATAAATATTATTATTTAAATTATTAATTATTATAATATAAATAATAATAAACAAATAAATATAATTAATATAATAATTAATTATATAATTTTTATAGATAAAATAAATTATATTAATAAAATATAATAAAAATATTGATAAAATCTATAAATAATCAAAACATTTAGTTAAAATGTATATTCAAAGATGATTATACTCAACTAATGCTAAAGATATTGCTATGTTATACTTTATCTTTGCTATATTCTCAGGTGTTATAGGATCTACTATGTCATTAATTATTAGATTAGAGTTAGCCGCACCTGGAAACCAAATTTTACATGGGAACCACCAATTATTTAACGTATTAGTAGTAGGTCATGCATTATTAATGATTTTCTTCTTAGTAATGCCTGGATTAGTAGGAGGATTTGGTAACGTATATAAAGAGATAATTATTTCTAGTTATAATATATTAAGAAATAAAATAATATTAATGAAATCATATTATTTATTAAAAGATTTTAAAGAAAATAATAATATAAATAATAAAGAAATTAAAAATATAAATAATAAAGAAATAAAAAATAATAAAATAAATAATTTAGATAATGAGAAATTAAGATCATATTTAGCAGGATTAATAGAAGGAGATGGAACAATATCAATACCTAAAGATCGTAATCCTCAAATAAGTATAGTATTTAATATTAAGGATAAAGAATTAGCTATATATTTAAATAAATTAACTAATATAGGTAAAATATATGAAACGAAAGGTAATTATATTTTATGAAGTATTCAAGATTTAATAGGTGTATATAAAATATTATATATGATAAATGGATATATGCGTACACCTAAATATTTATATTTAAAATTAGCAATAAATAAATTAAATGATTATATAAATAAAAATATAACTAATAATAATCCTAAAATTAAAAATATAATTAATAATATAAATATAATAGAAATTAAACCATTAGATAATTCAGAATTAGATACAAATGCTTGATTAGCAGGTATGTGTGATGCAGATGCTAATTTTTCAATAAACTTTGAAAAGAAAAATGGTAGACCTAAAAGAGTTCGTAATTATTTTAGATTAGAATGTAAACAAACATATTCATTATTAACTAATAAAACATTAAATAATACATTATCTAATTCTTTAATATCTAATGATGTAGCTAATAATATAAATTTAAATTATTATAATATTATGAATAAAATAGCTAAATTTTTTAATGTAGTACTTAATTCTCGTGAACGTGAATCTAAATTAGGTAATAATTTATATAATAAAATATATTATAGTTATATAATTATAGTAGCTAATAATACTAAAAATCTTTTAGTTATTAATTATTTTAATAAATATCCATTATTATCATCTAAAAGATTAGATTTTGAAGATTGAGCTTCTGTTATTAATTTTATTAAACTTAATGGTCAAAGTGTTCGTCCTAATGGTAGTTGATATTTTGCATTAAAAATTAGAGAAAATTATAATAGTACTCGTACAAAATTTGATTGATCACATTTAAATAATACTTATTTAGAATCATAAATAATTTATTAACTTTATTAAATATATTTTATTTTTATAATATAAACTATAAACAACTATAATAATTATCTTCTTTAAGTTAAAAAATAGTTGCCGTTATAGATTGTGAAATTTATAATTATAACAACACTATATGCAAGAAATACCTAAAATTATAATATAAAATAATTGAAAACTATCATTATGAATAGCGTACTATTTATTTTTATAAATATTATAAATATTAATAAAAAATGGTAAATTTGCAGGAAACCAAATATAAATTATATTTATACGTAGGATCCTCAGAGACTATACGTGTTGCACTTATATATATATATATAAGTTGAAGACAGAGTCCAAATATAATTGAAAAATTATATATAAAATGAACTATATGTTACCCCTATTAATAGGTGCAAGTGATATGTCATTTGCTAGATTAAATAATATTTCATTCTGATTATTACCACCTGCATTAGTATGTTTAGTAGCATCTACATTAATTGAAAGTGGAGCAGGAACAGGGTGAACAATCTACCCTCCATTATCAGGTATTCAAGCACATTCATCACCTAGTGTTGATTTAGGTATTTTTGCAATTCATTTAACATCTATTTCATCATTATTAGGAGCTATTAATTTTATAGCTACATCATATAATATGAGAACTAATGGTATGTCATATAGTAAAATGCCATTATTCGTATGAGCAATTATCATTACAGCTGTAATGTTACTATTATCATTACCTGTGTTATCAGCTGGTGTAACTATGTTATTAATGGATCGTAATTTTAATACATCATTCTTTGAAGTAGCAGGAGGAGGAGATCCTGTATTATACCAACACCTATTCTGATTCTTTGGTCACCCTGAGGTATATATTCTTATTGTGCCTGGATTTGGAATTATTTCACATGTAGTTTCAACTTATAGTAAAAAACCAGTATTTGGTGAAACAGGAATGGTATATGCTATGGCATCAATTGCATTTTTAGGTTTCTTAGTATGATCACATCATATGTATATTGTAGGATTAGATGCAGATACTCGTGCTTACTTTACAAGTAGTACAATGGTTATTGCAGTACCTACAGGTATTAAAATCTTCTCTTGATTAGCTACACTGTACGGTGGATCTATCCGTCTAGCTGTACCAATGTTATACTCAATTGCTTTCTTATTCCTATTTACTATGGGAGGATTAACAGGAGTTGCATTAGCTAATGCATCATTAGATGTAGCATTCCATGATACATATTACGTAGTTGGACACTTCCATTACGTATTATCTATGGGAGCTATTTTCTCATTATTTGCTGGATACTATTACTGAAGTCCTCAAATTTTAGGATTACACTATAATGAAAGATTAGCACAAATCCAATTCTGATTAATCTTTATTGGAGCTAATGTTATATTTATGCCAATGCACTTCTTAGGATTACAAGGTATGCCAAGACGTATTCCTGATTATCCAGATGCTTATGCAGGTTGAAACTATGTAAGTTCAATGGGATCTGTAGTAGCAATTATATCATTATCATTATTTATCTATATCATTTATGATCAATTAGTTAATGGTTTAACAAATAAAATTGATAATAAAGCTGTAGTATTTACAAAAGCACCAGATTTTGTAGAGTCTAATACAATATTTGCTAATAATGTTATTAAATCATCATCTATAGAGTTCTTATTAAACTCTCCACCAGCTATCCATTCATTTAACACACCAGCTGTTCAATCATAATATTTTTAATCTTATTATTAAATATTATACTTTCATATTCATTTAAACTTATTATTTAATAAATATCTGATATATAAGTAAATAAATAAAATTATATATAATATATAATTTTATTATTTAATAAATTCTTAAATTTATAATTATATATGTAAAATATTTTTTAACATATAATAATTGTATATTATATAATATATAATATACTCAGTATCTATAAATATAAAATCAAATATATATAATTAATTATATATATTATGTTTATTAAAATAATTAATATATAGTAATATGCCACAATTAGTACCATTTTACTTCTTAAACCAATTAACATATGGATTTATCTTATTAGTAATTTTACTAGTATTATTTTCACAATTCTTCTTACCAAGAATTTTACGTCTATATGTAACAAGATTATTTATATCAAAATTATAATATAAATAATATAAAATATTAAATAATCTTAATTATAATTAAGATTATTTAATATAAAATAAATAAATATACGTATTAAATAATTAAAATATTTAATATAAATAATAA
>JAJMKQ010000046.1:0-36308 GCA_030569395.1 Petasospora rhodanensis
GTACAGCACCTATCAAAGGCCCAACTGATATTCCGAAATACGATCCAATGCCCCAACAGACCATAGCATGAGGGACATAAGCTGGTGTGAAGATGTCAGCGAACGAGCTGCCGCCTGTGGCGATGACTGGTGAGATGAAGATCCCACTGAGGAACCTGAGAACACAAAACCCAGCAAAGTTAGACACCAGGGCACTGGGGATCTGTAAGATGGCAAATATGAGTGCAGTGGAGGCGTAAAACACGTTCCTGCCAAGTTTGGGATGCTCTGAGAGTGGGGAGAACACCATGGGTCCAAGTGCATAACCGAACACGTAGAGTGCCAATGGCAGCATTGCGACCACTTCGGAAACCCCAAACTCCTCCATCAGATCTTCCTTGGCACTGACATAGGCAATGGAGCCAATGTACAAGAACGCGGACAGTAGAGCCGTGGAGACACCAACCATTAACTTCATGATCCATGGCCAGTTGTGCGGATGTTCTGGGTCACCTTCGCCGTCAAAGTCGACAATCACGTGGTCATCCGTGTCGTCTTTCAACGGGCAGTCAAGAGAGGATGAGGATGAAACAAGGTATCTCTCATCGGGGACGTAGTTTGGCTGGTCTTCTTTGAACTTGAGGATCTTTCCATGTCCTAGTCGATAGATCACGTCGCCCAGGACGCTGTTCTGGAAGAGTCGGGTGAGGATGCAGGGCATTGTTCAGCGATAGGAGCGCACTGCTCCACTACCAGGTCCTCTTGCAGAGAGTCCATGGTCTATGCTTTATATCTTCCGAACACAACCCCCAAGCTGATTAATTTCGCAGCTCTGTAGGTGCGCTTTGTTGTTGGCTTCGACGGAGTTCCAGGGGTCTAGGTCCTAAGCCAGCCTACAGTTCATCCGCGAAAGCGTGCGCATACCAGATAAAGCTACAGTTACGGAACTCCGCTGGCCTAGTGCTCATACAAATCCTTTCTCTTTAGACTCATAATTTTACATGCGCCACGCCGCAGGGTCCGCCGTGGCAGCGACGGCATTCTCCAGGAACAGCCTCTGCGCTTCTGAGTTGTTGATCATCGAGGCAGTCACGAGGTATCTCCGCAGCTGTTCAACCAGCATCTGCTTCCCCGGTTCCACAGAGGAGAGGACCGCACTGCACTTCAAGAAGTCTGACATGCTGATCGTCTGGGCCTGAAGGAACTCACTGAGTCTGCCCATATCCTCCTGTGTCGTTGATGGAACCACTGCTTGAGTTGGTGGGGGTGGTGGTCGGGATAATTGTGTAGGGTAAGTCACCATGTTGTTGTGTTGTGCCGGGTACCGCTGGTGGCCATAAGACATACCATCCTGGAAGGACTGATGGAAGGGTTGGTGTGGCGGCTGGTACTGATAGTGGGGATGCTGGGCATTTGACGACATCAGATCAGCTGGCTGTGGCATGGCGATATTCTGTGGTGCGGGCTGGACCATTCGGAATACAGGGAAAGCCTGTGGAGCCGCTGGCTCGGGTTGAAGTTCTGATTGTGATTGCATTTGTGGTTGTGATTGTGTCTGTGATTGTGGCTGTGGTGGTGGCTGTAGTAGTGCTGCACTGGCAGCGGTGGTCTTGTCATTTTCATCATCCACAACTATCCCCTCGTCCTCTGTCTGTGTCGTCTTCTCACTTCCCTGCCACATCGAAGGCTGCTCACCGACGTTCTTCGATGAATCCGAAGGGGTACTTCTGACTTCAAGGCTGATGGATGGAACCTCCATATCCATCTCATCTCGAGCAGTTTCATCCTTAGGAGTGGTCTGTGTACCCGTGTTGTCTTGCTGAACCGGAGAAGGACTCTTTGCAGTCTTGCCACACTGGTTCTCCTGCTGCTCTGCACCCTGTGTAGAAACCATCTGGGATTCGTGGACGGTATTCTCGTCATCAGAATAGAACGGATTGTCAAAAGTCTGTGAGATAAACGAAGATACGTTTGGTGATGACGGTGGCATCGATGTCGCCCTTGGTAGCACCTGCGGTGTGGCCTCCTTCTCAACAGTGGTTATCTTCTCAGGCCCAGAGACAGGATCTCCAGCAGCCACCGTCTTCATAGGCTCAGGTATAGTCACCTTGGAAGCAGCAGCAGCAACACGGTTCTGTTGCTCCAGAAGGATATCAGCGACGTCGGCAATAGCCTGAGACAGGTCTCGACACACCTGCTTAGCCAAACTGGTTGACAGATCATCAGCATACTCATGCAACTCGTTCACCGCAAAATGTAAGCCTGGGTCATCTTTGAGTCTAGCCTCTATGTCACCATTCATGTCCTGACGGATCTTCAACCTGACCTCCTTCTCCAGCGTCAATGTGAGCTCCTTACTTAGAGCATCCTTCCGGAGACTCCGCTCCTTCTCATCATCAGACGTGCCCACCGGGTGTCTTTCAGTGACGAGCCCCCTGTTTCTCGCATCCCGTGCTTCGATGACCATCTGCTGGAGTTTGCTTCTCGATGGTGGGGTGGTATGCGTCTTGTCTGGTCCTTGGAGATTCTCTGGAACGCCTGATCCGGTGGTGAGTGTAGATGATGCGTAGTGGTTTGCCAACTGTGGGATGGGCCAGGATGGTTTTGGCATGGAAGAGGAGGAGGAGGAGGAGGAGGAGGAGGAGGAGGAGGAGGAAGAGGATGCTGCAGTTTCTAACAATGAAGGGAGGGCGGGGTCAGGAGCAGCGTTGGTGGATGGTGTGTTCTCCTTCTCCACAGCAGAAGAAACTCGATGATAAAACCTCTGACTGGTGATTCGCTCAAACTTTTTGAGAAGTGCGAGGTCTTTACCAACAATCAACTGGGCCCTCTTAGAATCTCTGGCAAATATCTCTGGCTGCAACTGGATCTTACCCGCTTCGTCAACATGGATCTGGGAAGCGGGAAACGAGTTCAGGGCGGCGAGAACGTATTTGAGCTGACCAAGCCTGCTCTGTGATTTGGACCAAGTGAAGTCATAATCAGCATCAACAATTGGAGGTTTCTCAGATGGACTGATACCCACTTTCTCAGGGTGGAGAAACGTGTGTGCAATGTGCTCATGCCTGTCTCTGGTCTTCATCCTCAGACAATCCTTCCACACAGCGTCCAGGATCTTGATGTAGTACACCATAAACCCATCCGTCCAGTCCCTGGCTGCACGTGGAGTTTTCCACTCGAGAAGGCCCTTATAGTTGACGAACAGACGCTTGTCGTAGAACCCCACGCCTGAGATAACGTACCATGGTCGTGACTGCAGAGGCTCGGTTTTGACTTCTGGGTGTGTTGACCGTGGCAGGGAACTTGTTGTTTCTGGTGCAACTGATGGCGCTTCACCTGCCGCTGGCGCTGGGACTGAATCATGGAATCCCTGTTGGTTTGAAGATGTAACCGATCCCTGGGCTCGTACTTGAACAGTTTGGGCGGTCGGAGTAGGTTGTTGTTCTGGCTGAACGGCAGCATCAACAGGTGGCTGCTTTTGTTCAGCATGTGGCTTGGTTAACATTTCCTCTGTCCCATTCTTCTGCAGCTGTGGTGTATAGAAAGTTGTGGTTTGCTGCTGCGTTACCTGTGTTTGAGGGACAGGAGTGATACTGTTGCTTGTCAGGCTCAACAACCTCTCAGTACGCAGTGTTTGGTCGTGTGGAGCATTTGTGACCGGGTTGTTCTTTTCTGTAACGTGATGGTCCTGACACTGAAAGACCGTCTTGAGAACTGATTGCGACTTTGCACTCCGCTGCTCTGAAGGAGCCTGGTTGAATGAAGGAGCCGATGGCTGTGGAGTCGACGGTGTAGGAGTGTTGAGCGCTGGAACTGATCCCGTGTTCTCCAATGATGCTGGTGCCTTTGCTGGCGGAGCTGGAGCTGGTGTGGCCTTTTGGGGAGCAGCCACTGGGGTAACTAGCCTCCGCAAGTTCTCAATGACGCTGAATGTCGTGCCTGCTCTGGAAACTGAGGCTAACGATGATTGCGTCTTCTGCTGTGCAACGGTGGACGTGTGAACGGGTTCTTCAGAGTTGTCGTCCTCCTCGGGAGCAGTAGAGTACCCCTCGTTGCCATTGAGCGTCTCTTCTGACTCACTGAAAGATTCAGAAGACTCCTTGTCTGAGTTCCCGTCGTCCTCTACCAGCGTCTCGTCGGGATCAGGAGCCGCGTCCACCTTGGGATCAGGCTTCACCAGCGGCGTAGCCGTCAATGTCCGTCTCTTCAGAGATCCAGAGAGGGGGTTCCTCTCAAATATCACCGTGTTGCGGGATGGGATCCTGCTTGGCTGTGAAGGGGCGTCGATTTTCCTGGTTTTTGAGGTCCCCGCTGGATCATCCGTGCCGCTTCTCTTCGAGGGCGAGCTGTTGCCGTAGAAGCCACTCGGAGCAGTCGATGTCCGCTGGGGAGACGGGTACTTCACTCTGCGGGTCTGCATTGTCCAATGGGCGTCAAAGGAGGTTCTGGAGAGGTGCTCTGTTGCGTTGGCAGACGCGTCGTAAACAATTTTTGATCCGGCCTGACGGAACGCACTGCAAACGCGTCCGCGGCAGGGTGTACGGGTGTTCTTCTTAACGGTTTGTGTGTTTTAACTATTTATACAGCGGGCTGATCAGAACTTGATGGTCCAAGGCTCACCCATCTTGACAGCTGGGTTCTTGATGATGTAGTGCGAACCGTTGTTGTCCACGGCAGCGGTCCAGGACTTCTCGCCCTGGGTCACGGTGACAGTGGATGGGACATCGGCGCCGAGGACAATCACCTTCTCTAGCGTGTGCTTCACATACATCTCACCGTGTGCAGCCTCAGAGGTCAATGTGTCCTTGTTGAACTCGATGCTGATGTACTTGTACTGACCAGAACGGTAGTTGAAGGTCTCACCGTCATCGATGAAGAGGTTGCCCTGGGCAGTCATGTCGTTACCAACGGCAAGCACCAATGTGTATGGGTCGTGCTTCATGAGCTTGGAGGAACGTCTGTATCTGTCCTTTCTCGGTGTGATGGACCCACCTCTGATGAAGACGGCACTCTTGTTCAATGGTGTGTCCACAGTGTGTTCACCCTTACCCTGGAACACCTCGTAGTCCTCATAGTGGAAGTAAATCTCGTCATCTGGCAAGAGCACAGTGGTCGTGGTGGCGTGCTCCTCGGCAATTGGCTTGACAAGGATCTCGCCGACGAAGTACTCATCCTCAACCTCCAACAAAGACTCATCCTCTGGGAACTTGTAGAACAATGGGGTCAGCACGGTGGTACCGAAGAGCTCGGACTCGTAGAACTTGGTGTACCACAATGGCAAGAGGGCGTAACGAGTTCTAACAGAGTCTCTCATGTAGCTGGTGTATGGCTCACCAACGACCCAAGGCTCTCTTCTTCTCGAGTCGATGTGAGCGTGGGCTCTGAAGAACGGATACCAGATACCAGCCTGGTACCATCTGGTCAACAACTCCTTCGAAGGGTTACCGAAGAAGCCACCGACATCGGCACCACTGAATGGCATACCAGCGATGTTCTGTGTCAAAAGCATTGGCGTAGCAGCCTTCAAGTACTCCCACTTGGACATGTTGTCACCAGTCCACATGGCCGAAGTTCTCTGCGAACCGGCAAAGTAGGATCTGGTGAGCACGAATGGACGTCTGTTGACATAACGTTCCTTCAATGCGGCGTAGGTGGCCTCGTGGTAGGTCAATCCGTAGATGTTGTGGTTGTCTCTGATCTCAACACCGTTGTAAGTGATGTCATCCTTTGGCGAGGACGTTTCTGGGCCATTGAACACCGATGGCTCGTTCATATCGTTCCAGATGTGCAAGTTGGTGGCATCTCCAGAGAAGGAAGTACCATTAGCGAACAACGTCTTCCAGTACTCGGTAGCCTTTGGGTTGAAAGTGTCAATCCAGAGGGACTCACCAGGCCAGCAGTGACCCTTGAATGGTTCACCGTTCTTGTTCAACAGAGCGAGCGACTTCTCCTCTAACTGCTTTGACACTTCGTAGCCGGTCTTGATGTGTGGGTCAATGATGGCAACCATGTTACGGCCCGTGACTCTAAGGTACTTCATCAAACGCACAGGATCTGGGAAGGCCTCTGGGTTCCAGGTGAAGTACTTCTTGCCGTTGGTGTACTCAATGTCGAGCCAGATGGTGTCGTATGGGATCTCGTACTTGTCCATGTTCTCGTGGATGTCCAACACGTCGCCGTCGTCGTTGTAATTCCATCTGCACTGGTGGTATCCCAGAGAGAAGAGCTGTGGAAGTGCAGTTGTGCCGGTCAACTTGGAGTAGTTCTGAGTGATCTTCTGTGGGGTAGAAGCGAGGAGCACGACAACGTCAATGACACCAGACTCGGACATCCAGTGAGTCTTGACGTCCTTGGAGGAGGTCATCACCTCATCAGACCCCTGAGAGGACTTCTTGATGTCGACGTAGGTGTCAGCACCGTTCACCCAGAAAACACCTGCAGAAACACCCGGCTTGTGAGCAACCATGAATGGGATGGCACCGTACATGGCCATCTTGGAATTGGTCTCATACTCAAAGATGTCGACGTTGAAGAGTCTGTATGGCTCAGAGTTCGAGGTGTCCTTGAGTGACAAAGAGTCAGCGTGTTCTGGGATACCATAGACGTGCTTGAACCCCTTGAAGGAAACATCCATGGCAACAGACTCCGGACCAAAGGGCATGGCATCGGCCTTGGAGTCCTTGAAGTCATCGTGGAAGGCGTTGAAGCTGGACTCCTCAGGCAACAGGTTCACTTCGTTCTGCTCCTCCGTTCTGAAGTGCTCAATGTTGAGCAAGTTGTCCTCGTTCAACACAACCTGTGCCTCGTTGTTGTACTTGACGACAACCTCGAACTTGTCCGTGGCAATCTCAGCGGAGAACTGCAACGCATCACCGTATGTGAAGACGAACTTGTCACCCTCAGCAACCACAGAGGCAGCCTCGGCTGTAATGTCACCGACGAACGCCCAGTCTGAGGCGCCGTCGTATCTCTCCTTCTGCAAGAGCGAGTTGGTCCACTCCACGGCCGAGCGGTCCTCGTCGATCTTGACACGGATGGCATCGCCCTTGGCGGCCTGCACGGTCAATGGCAGTCTGACGGAGTGTGTCTCATTGACAGTCTTCCACAGATCACCGGAGAGCGACGAGCCCTCGATCTTGACGGACTGCGGATCGAGATGGTAGTACGAGTGCTGTGACTTTGCGATCTCTTGCGCGTAGTGTCTGTTTCTGTTACAGAACCCGGATTGGGCGCACGTTTTGAAGAGCTCAGGCTTCACGGCGGCCACCGGGTCCAGGGACAGCGCCACGAGGGCCAATGCTGCGAGTGAGAGCTTCATTGCGGGTGAAGTGGGGGCCGTTTGCTGGGCTTTACGGGTGTTCAGAGGGTGCAAAATTCGAGCGCCGCGCTGTTCTTTTTTACGGGCGGGGACCATGATCGCGAAGGCGTTGAATTGTAGTACTTCATTTCTTCTTGCTGAAGAAGGACATCAGTGAGGTCTGCTGCTTGGCCGCAGTCTTCGGTCTCTTCGGTGTGCTCTCTGTGGCTGTCGTTGAGGCCGGCGTGGCTCTCTTTTTCGGCGCAGGTTTGGCTGGTTTGGTCTCCACTTTGGTCACGATGAACCCGTCCTCATCCACGTAAGTTGACGCTTCCTTCTCCACTTTCTGCGCCCGTGGCTTCGGCTCCTTCTTCGGTTTGGACTCTGCTGCCGGTGTCTCCTCCTTCAGCTGTGATTCGGAGCCGTCATCGTTGTCATCGTCGTCAAACATGTTCTCCAGATCGTCCTTCTGCTTCTCCTCCGGCTCCTTGACTTCAGGATCATACATTTCCACGAGATCGTCGCCATCGTCATCGTCAAACATCGACGCCAGCTCCTTCTGCTTTCTCTCCTTCTCCCTCTTTAAAGCGTCCTGCTTTTTGATGTACTCCTCATCAGGCAGTTCTTCATCCTCAATGACCTCAGTTTTGGCCTCGGTAGGTTCTGTGTTGCCTCTCTTAGGTTCAGACTTGGAGAAGGCAGATCTGCCAAACGTAGGCTGGCTGCTCTGCGACTTCACCTTCTTCGGTTCCTCCTTTTGGTACTTGGCTCTGATCCTGGATGACGCCAAGCCCATGTCCTTGAAACGGTCTTCTCTCTTTGGCTTCTCCTCTGTTGGTGCCCTCGTAGTAGTTGTGGATGGGGCAGGAGTTGGTGCGGTGGTAGTTGCCGGTCTTGAAGATGCCACGGGTTGTGTGGTGGCTGGTCTTGTAGGCGGAGCAAGCAGCTCGGGACCCTCTATCATCCCCCATGTTCTCATACTCTCCTCAGAGACATCGAATGCCTGTAACTCAGGTCTCACCATGTGTGCAATCTCGTCCGCCGTGGGGGCTCCTTTGCCGCACAACGCGTATATCTGGACCGAGTAGATCTGCGAGAACTGACTCTTGTGATCGAGATCCCGCGTGACTTTCACTGTGACCTGTTCCTGTGAATCCCTGAGCTGGCCCACGATGATGTACGTCGGTTCGGCGAGCATGTCCTTGTGCTGGAGATAGAACGTGTAGAGCAGCTTCTTCGCGTCAGAGACGTGTACGGATAGCAGACGCGAGAGCAGCTTGTATGTGCATGGTTTGTTGTCCTTCAGCAGACGTTTGCTGAGGACATCGCTGGCCTTGTCCAGGACGCTCATTGTATGTGCCTTTTTGGCTGTCTCTCTGTTTCTTTTGCCCTTGGTACCACGAACAGGCTTAACGTGTCTGCCAAAGGAAACGCGTTCCAGCAAAGCTCAGCAAAAGCCGAGGCCGCGCATCAAACGCATTCGCGGGAAGAGCAAAATCACAAAATGTCCGGGTGTTTTGGTGCTCCGCCAAAAATTTTCAGCGTCGACGGCCTTGAGGATGGGGCCCGTTGCCTGCTCAGAATCCCATCCAGACAGCGACTGACCCAACAGAAATGAGCGAACTCAGTGTGCAGGAGGTCTCCATTGCCCGTGACTTCGATCTCACCCAAAAGATCATCCCTTTCTTTGACCGTCACCTCATTTACCCGATCCTCGAGTCCCTCAGAGACGTGTACGATGACAAGGACATCACCAAACTCACATACGAGCTCTTCAAGGAGACGAGCATGACCAACTTCCTCAAGCAGCAGTGGACTGTGCTCGAGGGCAACGAGTCGTACCCTAAGGAGATTCTCGACAGAGAGGCACACGACGAGACGGTGTTTGCCGAGCTCAGTAAAGCTGCACAGAAGACCTTGGACGTGCTGAACATCCCGGATGTCCAGGAGCATCTCAAGCAGGACAAGCTCTTGAACCAGGAGTACCTCCAGAAGAACCATGGAATCACTGAGAAGGACATCAACCAATTGTACGAGTTTGGCCAGTTCCAGTACAACCGTGGTGACTACGCCATGGCATCGGACTTGTTGAGTAACTTCAGAGCATTGTCCACAAACTCCGAGCTCGTGTTGAACGCCACTTGGGGTAAGTTGGCTTGTGAGATCATCACAACGGAGTGGGCGAACGCTCTCAAGGAGTTGACCAAGCTCAGAGAGGTGATTGACTCTAGATCCTTTGCTGAACCATTGACCCAACTGCATCACAGAACATGGATCATCCACTGGTCCCTCTTCCCATTCTTCAAGAGCGAGAGTGGTCTCGACTCCCTGATGGATCTTTTCTTCTCCTCATCCTACCTCTCCACCATCCAGGCTGCCTGCCCATGGATCTTGAGATATCTCGTTGCCGCTGTTGTGAGCTCCGAGGCTTCGCAAAAGAACAACCTGTCCAACCCTACTTTCCAAAAGAGACTGAGAGACCTCATCAGAGTTGTCGACCAGGAGCAGTACGAGTACCAAGACCCATTGACCTCGTTCATCAAGGCCTTGTACATTGACTTTGACTTCAGCGAGGCCAACGCCAAGCTCGTTGAGGCCACCGCCATCCTCAAGTCCGACTTCTTCCTCACAGGGATTGCTGATGTTTTCATCGAGAACTCCCGCCACTTGATCGCAGAGGTGTACTGTCGCGTGCATCAGAAGATTGACCTGAACGATTTCTCCAAGTCACTCAACTTGTCCCGCGAGGAGGGCGAGAAGTGGATCGCCAACTTGATCAAGGAGACAAAGATGGATGCCAAGATTGACGAGAGCGAGGGTACAGTGATCTTGAACCACGAGGAGAACAGCGTGTACCAGCAGGTTATTGAGAGAACTAAGGGCTTGTCCTTCAAGGCCAACCAGATCTTGGCCACCGCCTTGCAGAAACAGGATACCGTGCAATAAGGTGTATATTACTGCTAATGACTATGGGATCTGATCGTTATATTCCCTACGCGTGTAGCTTTTTGTTCTATGTACAAAATGTGTATGTGCGTGTGCAGGGTGTGGTCATTATTTACTCTCTGGCTGGGCGTGGTACTATCTTGATGTTCTCCTTGATCTTTGACTCCACTGGAGAGGAGAGCTTCTGTGATGGCAAGTTGTCAGCGAGCTTTTCTGTGTCTTTGTAGAACTCCTCCTTCATTCTCTCGACGAGCTGGTTGAACTCCTCGGTACCGTTTGGTCTGAGCTTGGTCAACTTCTCCACGTTGTGTTTCGTCAATGGGTCAATCTCGAGACCCTGCTGTTGCAGTCTGGCAACGATACGGGCAGTCATCCACAACTTCATTTCCCTTGTGCCATCCACGAGCTCCAAAATACTCTGTGGTGCGTTGTCACTGAGTCTTGGTTCGAGATGGAGCACTCTGGTGAATCCGCCTTCTCTGTTTGCATAACGCTCCTTGAGCTCACCAAACAACTTCGGCAGAATCTCCTTGTGCTTGAAGATATCTGACGACGCTAAGCTCTTAGCTTTCTCGACATCCTCCTTCTTCGTCAACGAGATGAGTCTGTCAGCGAGTCTTTGTGCTTCTTTGGCCTTTGCGTGTGTTGTAGTGATGGACTCGTGTTCGAACAGCGCCGTCACCAGATTTCTGAGCAAAGCTCGTCTGTGCTGTGCATCTCTGGATAAGTGTCTTGGGGCTACCATCTCTGCTGTGTCTCTGTGGAAGCCTGACTTTAACTCATAGACTACCTTGGTCTCTGACCCCGTCGGCCAACTGAAAAAATGTCGAGGCTCTGATGTCCACACCCGGACACCACTGCTGTTTTTTTCCACCGCTGTTGATTCGCGAAACGGGAGCGCCCGGACCACAAAGAGCCCAAGCTCCAGGACGGGCAACCCCCATAGACATCAACTAATTCCCGGCGGCAAGCAGCAACAAAATGGGCAGAATTCACGGCTTCCTTGGTGGTGTGCTCCTCACAACATCCGTGGCGTACTACACGTCGCAGGAGTTCAAGCGCAACCAGCAGTTCGTGTCGAAAACGATCAAGGACGTGGAGGCTATCATCGACAACCATGACAAACCGCTCCAGCCGGTGCCTAGGGCCATGGAGTTCCAGCACAGACCCTCGATCAAGCAGACGGTGGCAGACATCTGGGATGAACAGATCCTGTCTACGGTGAAGTGGGTGTATTCGCTCAATGGCGAGAAGGCTATCGCCAGTGTCGTGGAGTCGATCGAGCGCACAATCAACAGCGTGTCGAAGTGAAGGTGTTTACGTGCATGAGGTATTATGACAATACGTGATTTATTCATTCATTCTTCTTCTTGTTGAAGTAGTTTCTGATGTCTCTGTGCGTGAACCACATGTACACCGGGGCGATGATAGCCAGCAGCATCGCAATGAACACCTGGAACAACCCGCCAACTCTTGGACTCATCCCCAGCATCCCGCAGCTGAGCAACCAGCCAATGGCATCGGAGTAAACGCTTTCATATCCGTGGTCCAGCCACCACAGAATGACCTGTGCGCACTTCTCCACTGGGATGGCGGCCGAAGGACCTTCGATCTCCTTCGTGATGGTTGGTTTGGTCTTCTCCTCCTCGACGAACCCCTCGGAGGCAAAGTTGCCAGGGTAGACACATTCGACCCCAATGTTGTATGGGATGGCCTCATGCCTCAAGACGTCGGACAAGGCTCTGATGGCAGCCTTGGCTGGTGCGTAGTGGCCGTACCCGATGAATGGGAATACTGCGAGAACGGAGGAGCAGAACACGATGTGGCGTCTATATGCTGTGGTCTGTTGGGACATGACCTTGAATGCCGCGTGAGAGAAGTAGAGTGCCGTACTGTAGTTCACGGACACGCCCTGCTCCAACTCCTTTGGTGTGAGATCGAGGAGAAGCTTTGGCAATGACGAGCCGGCACAGAGGAAGACGACGTCTGGTGGAGACCGTAGCGAGGCCACAGCCTTGTCACATTCCTCATACGAGGAGACATCTGCTGCCACATAGGTGACGAGCTGGTCCTCGCGGATCTTGAGGGCCTCAATGGTCTTGACGACATTCTGGAGCTTCTTCTCTGTGCGAGCAATCAGCGTCACGGAGGCAGCGCCCTGGAGCACAGCCTGGCGCCCCAACTCAGCGCCGAGACCTTGTGATCCGCCCGTGATGACGACGTTTCTGTTCAGCAGTGGGAAGTGGCCTGAGAACATTGATGTGTGCGTTGGTAAGGGGGACCTTGACGAGCAGATGGGGAGAATGGGTGGAGAGGAGGGCGTAGAAAAAGGTGTTTGTCCATCGCGCTGATCCAGCGAGAGCTGAGCACAGGCCGCATTCTCTAGCTCAGTGAGGGCCGCCCCCTGGAAGACCAGCTCCGACAGACCAGAGGTATCCTGTCCTCCCTAGGTATCCTTTCTCGTTTCAAGAAACCTCTTCCATGCTCTTGACATCGACTAGACCCCCTCCTCCATCTCCACCAGCGTTGCCCTGGATACCCCGCGAAGTCCGTCGCGTCGCGAGAGGAGGGCCCTCACACGTAGACGCGTCTCCTAAAAATGTAAACAAAGCAGTGTTGCTCCTTGTACGTACCATTCAGCTGTGGCAGAGAGCAGGTAGCGACCCACAGATGAACAACATCCACTCAAGAAAGCAACAAGCGGATGCTGCCTTCAGAAAGCTCTACGGAATCCGCGACAGGGGGTTCTCCTACTCCATCGGCAGAGATGGCATCGTCAAGCTAATCAAGGCATTGAAGACAACGCACCAGTCCGAGCACAGTTTTGCCATTGATAGTGTGGATCTGGTACAACTTCTACCCCTGATACACCTCCCACAAAACATGTGGACTGACGACTTCGCACACATCGACGACGAGAGGATCAAGTGTGTGGAGGACATCATCGCAGCCTTCAGTGTGAGTTCCCTTGCATCTCTCGCATTGTTTCATTTACTAACCCTGCATCAGTACACTTCCTTTATTATCGTTTACAACCTCGTCAAAAAGAGAGGGGTTCCACAGCGAGCTCTCATCGACTGCCTGTTTACACCTGCAGAGCTTAACAACACCATCGCATACCTCATCACCAAGTTCAGCCCACTCTTCACGATCACGTACACCGCGTCTTCAAACACCAAGAACACCATATGTCAACATTCTGATGTCTTCTGCTATCTGACCCTACAAAACCAACTCTCGCTCATCTCCAGGCTTCTCGGTTCCAGGACTTCCTTGGACATGTCGTGCATCACCACCGAGCTCCCGAAGCCAGTGGCTTGGTGTAAGGCCAACCGCATCGATCGTGAGTACTGCATCTTTGGAGAGGGCAAGGCCACATGCAAAACTCTGGGCTCTAAGACATCTGTGGAGATGAATGCTGACTCAACGGACTACCTCGTGGTGCTCACCAGTGCTAGGCTTGACCGGATCGAAAAGATGATGAAGAATGGGAAGATCACTCTTCGCGTACTCTTCAGTGAGCTTGACAAGTTGATTCACATTGGTGTCGACTCGTGGACTTGTCCTCTTCCTACAAATGGCAAGGGAAATTCTGAAAGGCTGGCGTTCAGCTCCTTCGATCTTGACCAGGGCATCAGCCCGTCAATGGTGGAGTTCTCTGGACCGGACAAGAGAACAATCGTGAGGGTGACCACTGAGAGATGGGACTCCGGAAGAGACAAAAGACAGCTCTGTTTCCATGAACAGTTGGATTTCCCAGGACTTGACTCTCCCATTCGCTTACCATTACGTGCGGTACCGCTCAACCGTACTCTGACTTCATCTTCAAAGCAACGAGCCTTTGAAACACCAGATCACACTCCTTGCCGAAATCTCAAGAAGAGAAAGTTTGTCGTTCGCCAACCCCGTCCTCACATCCCTCAACTCGGTACTTTTGTGGTTTCCCAAGACCATCAGACCGCGCTTCCGTCGCCAGCGCCTTCCTCGTCGCCACAACTCTCGATTTCTCATCCTCATTCTCCAATTGAGCAAGGTCCACCTACCCCTGTCAAACGTGCCACATCTATACCGTCCCCTCCACAGTGTATTGTCGAAAAAGTCTTCACACGCCCGCCTTCAAATGACGTCTCCTACCCAGACTACGACGAGAAGTTCTTTGAGTTCCTCCCCTGGGTTTACAGTCTAGAGCCGGTATACACTCTGAATGGATTTGACGGTATACACCTGAAGTCCACTACACCATTGGAAATTGGCTCACAACGACAGGACATTGCTACTCAGCTCACATCCACAATGAGTCTTCATCATGCCAACATCAACCACCCACGGTTCAGAAGCTTCATCCATGTCACCCCGGAGGAGCTCTACGATTAATAAAACCCTGTTTAACGCAAATAAACATGTAATCCGATCCAACAAAACATAAAAAGCACAAAACGATCTAAAGCACAGAATTGTAGACCTTGTGGTACCACTTCTTCTCCAGATCTAACTTCCCTGTATCCTGAATACTCTCGAGATAGTGCATCTCGTGGAGCTCAATCTCCTCGAGACCTGTGTAAAGATCGGCATCTTCGGCCTTGACGAATGGACATCTGAAGATGACCTTGTATCCGATATAGGCACCAATGCAAAGCAGCGGCATGAAGTAGTATGTGACAAAGTCCTCACCGGTGAAGTTGCCAGGCATGAACACCGTGTATCCCAAAGCGCCAATCATGAGCAGGCAGAAGAAACCGGAGATGATGGCGACATATGGCTGGAATCTCGACTTGTAAAGGAACTTGGATCTGTCAAGTCCCCGAGCCTTCATGGCACGCCAGAAGGCAATGTATGTGACACACATAAAGAAGAAGTTGAGGATCTGGCCAGAGGTGGCGAGGTTGATGATCCAGTTGAGAACCTTGTTAGCGGAGTTGTTGAGCTGCATCAAGGACAGAACGGAGAAGCAGAAGGCAACGGCAACACAGTAGATTGGGACACCGGACTTGGTACAGTACTTGAATACCTTTGGAACAAACCCACGCTCTGCCATAGCGTAAAGAGTTCTGGAGGAGATGTAGACGAAAGTGTTACCAGCAGAGAAGGCGGAGGAAAGACAAAGAGCGTTCACAATGTGTGGGAGGACCTTGATCTTCAAGTTGTTCATGGCAATAATGTATGGGGAGTAAGAACCGTCAGAAGTGGAACCAATGGTGGCGAGGTAAGTCAAAGTCTCGTCGTTAGAGGCGACAATAACACCGACGGAGAGAGCACCGAGGACGTAGAAGATGACCAATCTGTAGATGACGGTTCTGAATGTGTTGGCCAAAACCTTTCTTGTCTCCTGACCAGCCTCACCGGCAACAGAAGAGATGACATCTGGACCGACAATGATAAGACAAGCCTTGTTCAAGGCCATCATGAATCCATGGAAGTTTCCCATTGATCCAGTAGTGAACGTCTCGACGAATGGACCTGGGTCCTTCCAGTATCTGAACCCGTAGGCGTCGTGCTGTGGGTTACCACCAACCATTGTGATGAAGGTGAAGAACAAGAGACCAGTGGCAAGGATCAACTTACCGATAGACAAGAAGAACTCAGCCTCACCAAAGACCCTGACAGCAAGCAAGTTCAACACAGTGTAGATGACGATCTGGATGCAGAAAGTGATGGCAGGTGAGTAGTCGTCTCTCCAGTAGTGTATCATACCATTGACAGCGGTGATTTCGAAGGGGATGAGGACAGAAATCATGATCCAATAGTTCAGCGACACGACAAATTCATAGGCGTCGTCAATACAACGGCCACCAATCTGCATGAAGGGCATCTCCACAGGGAGGTAGCACACGTACTCACCACACGAGACGGTGACACCGTAGATGACCGCTGTCCAGAAGGCAAACGCCAGGAGCAAGCCCAGCGGACCACCATAACGGAGGGCACTGGAGATGTTGACAAAGAGGGCAGTACCGATGGCACCACCGATTGCGATCAGATGGAGATTACGCGAGCGGAGCGTACGTTTGATGGTGTACTTTGGCTTGCCGGTGAACGTCTGGCCAACCTCGGCATCGAATGATGAGGAGGCCTCGCTGACGACGACTGGGTTCTTCTTCTCCTGGTCGGACATGTTGTTGGGGTGTGGTGCTACGGTGACAGCTGATGCTCGTTGTGATCACGGGACAGATGAGCAGATATATACCAACCACAGCCTGTGGGGTCGTATCAGCGCTGCCTGCGAGGGACTCTGGGCGAACCGGGCCTGCAGCTTATCTAGTCGCGTCCCAATCGGGAAGGAACTTTCACGCCGGGGAATCCGCTTTGTACACTTGGGACCAGGCAGGAGAAACTCGGAACCTGGTACATACGTACACATATCAATAGAATACTCCTCGACGCTGTTACGGCGGACTTGCTTTGACTTTCCCTTTCGCTGGCGCTTCGAGGACGACAGTCTTGACTTAACGCCGCGACGCCGGAACCGGGGGGCCCCAGTGGTTGACGCTGCTCTACAGTTCGGGCCCAGATCAGAGATCAGAGATCGCAGTGTCCGAGCGGATGCCCTCTGTGGTTCCCATGGACTCGTAGTGTTTCAGGATCAACAGGCGAGCGCCTCGCCTGTCCCCAGAGCCCCAGAGCGCAGGACTCGCCGCTGAGCCATGGATTCCGATCGACCGCGGCATCTTGCGCTGATTGGCTCGTTCAACCCACGCCAAGATCACAGAGCCAACTCCGACCATGATCTCTGTGTGCTTTGTGTCACACGCATCTGCTGTCAAACAGTTCTGCTCCGCTTTCTCGGCCTGGCTGCTCTGGTTCTTTGGTACACTTGTGGGCAGTCCCGATCGGGAAGGCTATTCCGCTGGTTTTGACGGGGCGGCTGCTTCTCTGAGCCCGTGGAATCTGGTTCTGCTTTACATACGCCACAATCTGGAGTCCAATTTGTCATCGCTCTATCTGCTGGTACTAAAAAGATGATCGGCGGGCACCAGCTCATTGTTCGTACTTTGTGTCAAGGCCATCTGCCCTGTGCGTAGCATGGAACGTAGCCCTTCCCTTGTAGTGCCGGTATGTGGCCCCAACCAGAAAAGCCAAGTCCGAAAAACGGGGGAAACTACTTTTGCCACCAAAACATTGACATCGGCTTCTCCGCACAATTGGTCACTCCCGTCATCGTGATGCTCAGCTACGATAACAACCCCATCGACAAGGATCAGTGCTTCTACTGTTTCCGTACTCCATTTGACGCTGATGGGATCTACGTCTCTCCCAAGAGCCACCGTTCCTTCTGTCATGCCCATCTCGCAACTCATCGCCAGTTCTCCACAGATGACACACTCTACGTCCAAATTCGCAAGATCAAGAAGAAGATCGAAGATAGACCTGAGAAGATGATCAAACTTGAAATCAAGCAGGAGACCGAGTCCGAGCTGTACGACGTTGAAAGCAAGTTGTTCAGCTATGACGGTTCTCTCCACGAGTTGACACCCTCTAAAGAGGAGCTTGTCGTCATGGACCGGATCGTGAAGTCGGATTCCAGTGCGAGAAAACAGGAGATGAAGACCTGGACACAGGAGTACAAGCCATGTGTGCACACTCACCATTTTGCACAGAGCCCAATCCCAGAGATCCAGCTCGAACACTGCGCGCAATGTGAACTCGATCAGAATTTGTGGATCTGTCTGACTTGTGGCAGTTTGGGTTGTGGAAGGGCTCAGTTCGGTGGTGTTCCTGGGAACACACATGCATTGGCACATTACAAAGAGGCTGGGCATCCAATTGCCGTCAAGCTCGGGTCGTTGAGCAAAGATGTGATGGATGTCTACTGTTATCAGTGTGATGAGGAGATCTCGTTCCCTGGTGCCGTGGGTGCCCTCTCATCCTTTGGGATTAACCTGGACACGTTCCAGAAGACAGAGAAGAGCTTGGTGGAGATGCAGCTGGAGCAAAACTTGAAGTGGGAGTTCAACATGCTCAACGAACAGGGTGAGAGTTTGCCACCTGTGTTTGGCGCAGAGTTGACAGGGTTGAAGAATTTGGGTAACTCCTGTTACCTGTCGAGTGTCATGCAGGCTTTATTCTCTCTTCCAGAGTACCAGAAGATTGCACAAGTTCCACTGGAAGATCTGAAGGAGGAGGATGGTCTTAAGTTCCAGATGGTGAAGCTGGCCAAGGGCCTCCTCTCCGGTGAGTTCTCTGTTCCAAATGAAGAGGGTTACCAAGTTGGTATCTCTCCACAGTCATTTAAGCATCTCATTGGTGCCAACCACGAAGAGTTCAGCTCCATGAAACAACAAGATGCATTCGAATTCTGGAACTACCTTCTGGACAAGATCGACAACACACTCGACGCTGACCTCAACGACATATTCCGCTTTGTGAGTGTCGAGAAGTTCAAGTTCCCGAACAACGAGGTAAGACTCAAGAAACAGGTGACTGAGAACCTCACGCTCCAAGCTGCGATTGAGCTAGACCAAGTGGATGACAAGGGCGTGAAGCACTATAAACGCCAGGACTTCATTGACAGTTTGCTTCAGTACCTGTCCCCAGAAGAGGTTGATTGGGAAGGCAGTCTCAAAGTGCAGAAGTCGAGCCATCTCATGTCGTTCCCGAAGTATCTTGTCACTGCCATCCAAAGAATCACCTTGGAGAACTGGACCCCAATCAAGACTGACGTCCCATTGACACTGCCTGAGTCTTTCAACATTGCTGATTTCCAGCCAGAAGATCTGCTCGAGGATGGTGAAGTCGAGAAGAAGGATGAGGGTGAAACAGAGGATTTCACGCCAAACATGGAGGCGTTCAACCAGCTGTTGCAGATGGGATTCCCGGAGTTGAGGGCTAAGAAGGCATTGTACGTCACCGGAAACACAAGCATGGACGATGCTATGAACTGGTTGTTTGGTCATATGGAGGACCCAACAATCGACGACCCGATCGAGTTCAAGAAGAAGAGTGCCTCCGCCTCATCCGTCGACGAGTCACAGATCTCCAACTTGCAAGACATGGGCTTCTCGTACCAGCTGGCTAAGAAGGCATTGGTGGTGAACAAAGGCGACGCTAACGCCGCTGTTGAGTGGCTCTTCTCCAACCCAGAGGACGACGGTGTGCTTCCCCCGGAGCCGGCATCCCCTGCAGAGAAGATGGATGCACTGATCGAGAGAGACGGCCGTCCTGCAGAGTACACGCTCAAGGCGGTTGTGTGCCACAAGGGTACACAGGTCACATCTGGTCACTATGTCGCGTTCATCAGGAAGGCTGACCGCTGGATCCTCTTCAACGACGAGAAGGTTGTCGACGTCACAGGGGACTCGAAGAGTTGGGAAGAGATCGAGAAAAACGGCTATGTTTACGTGTGGGAGAAGCAGTGAACGTCGTGCATGCTCGGCTATTGAAGGAGATCGAAATTTTTGTTTTGTAGCGACGCTGTAGCACAACCGCAATTGCCGGCTCTTGCCGTGGCACCAAACTCCTGTGCTGCTGGCCTCGAGTGTCCAAACTCTGGCGGAACCCAGGGAGAATTCGACCCCCGTCAGCGCCCCTTTCACTGCCGGCTCATGAGCAGCAGCGTCCACGGCCAATCCCACAGTCCTGACTTTCTCGCGCGCTCTGATTGGCCCGGATTTGCACGCGAGAGCTGCCGCCCGCCCCGCGCGCGATTGTTCGACGCCACAACAGAGCCGACTGTGACACATACGCGGCCGTACGCTGTGCGGCCTCGATGACTCTTTGCTTTTTTTCGTACTTTTTTTTTTCTTCCAAAATGAATTTTCAGGATCTCTCCACTTTCCCATCAATCCACAGAAATACAGCCAAACGACAACAGGCTACAATGACAGCTTCTAACGCAGACAAGATGTTCTCTCAGAACGAGCACGCCGGTGACCGCACAAGGCTTGAGGACTGGCGTATCAGGGGCTACAACCCACTGACCCCTCCTGACCTTCTCCAGCACGAGTACCCGCTTTCAGAGATCAACTCCCAGGTCATCCGCAAGGGCAGAGACGATGCCGTGAACGTGCTCAACGGCAAGGACGACAGACTCATCATCGTTGTGGGGCCATGTTCGCTTCATGACCCAAGAGCCGCCCTCGACTACTGCGCCAGACTCAAGGCGCTCAGCGAGGAGTTGCAAGACGACTTGCTCATCATCATGAGAGCATACCTCGAGAAGCCAAGAACGACTGTGGGTTGGAAGGGTCTGATCAACGACCCGGACATTGACAACTCTTTCAAGATCAACAAGGGTTTGAGAATCGCCAGAGAGTTGTTTGTGAAGTTGACCGAGCAGTTGCCTATTGCCGGTGAGATGCTGGATACCATCTCCCCTCAGTTCCTCTCGGATTTGTTCTCCCTCGGTGCCATCGGTGCCAGAACCACAGAGTCCCAGCTTCACAGAGAGTTGGCCTCCGGTCTCTCTTTCCCAGTTGGTTTCAAAAACGGTACTGACGGTTCCCTCGGTGTTGCCATTGACGCCATGAACTCCGCCTCCCACTCACATCACTTCCTCTCCGTGACAAAGCCAGGTATCGTGGCCATCGTCGCCACTGAGGGTAACGAGGACACTTTCGTGATCTTGAGAGGTGGTAAGTCCGGCACGAATTTCGATGAGGAGTCTGTGAAAAAGGCCCAGGAGCAGTTGATCTCCAAGGGTGTCACCCAGAAGCCAAGAATCATGGTGGATTGTTCCCATGGTAACTCCAACAAGGACCACAGAAATCAGCCAAAGGTTGCCAGATGTGTCGCTGAACAGATCGCCAAGGGCTCTGATTCGATCTGTGGTTTGATGATTGAGAGTAACATCGTTGAGGGAAGACAGGACGTTCCAGTCACCGGTAAGCAGGACTTGAAGTACGGTTGTTCCATCACGGACGCCTGTATCAACATCGAGACCACTGCCGATGTATTGAGAGAGCTGGCCGCTGCCGTCAGGGACAGAAGAGCTTTAAGACAACAGCAATGATTTCAGCCTGAGCAGTTTTTTACGATCCTAAAAAGTTATTTCACGTACTAGTATTCCATTAGCAAACAATCCGTCTCTGTAGTAGCAATAAGAGAGTCCATGAAGAATACTGGTGAGTCTACTTCTGCAACTCCTGTAACTTCTTCACCAACTCTTCGTTCTCCTTTTGGAGCTGCTCGTTCAACTGGTTCTTCTTCTCATTATCCCTCTTGAGCAAACTCATTTCCATCTCCATCTGTTTGACCTTCCCAAAGCTCAACTGTCTCATCAGCTCCTCGTTCTCCTTCTTCAAGTTCTCCAACTTGATCAAGATCTTGTGCGAGATCTCCAATTCATCGTATCTCCCGTTGTTCGTGACAGAGTTTGATGGGTTCATAGTGACAGCAGTGACCAGGCTCTCCAATCTCAACTTAGTGTTCTCCAACTCCTCTTGTGCCTTCTGGTATTTCAAACTCAACTCGACGAACATCTCATTCAACGTGGCAGGGACCTGTTTAGGCAACGAGACGGACATCTGAACACTGGACTGCTGTTGTACGGTCTCACTCAGCCTCTGTATCTCGGACTCCAACGACTCAATCTGGGATTCCTTGATCTTGAGCTGCATCTTGAGCTTGTCCATCTCGCCATCCATCATTCCGCCACTGAACGACCCAGCCGTAGTGATTGGGGTATACGTCGACTGGCCCTGGGTCTGCTGCCCCTGCCCCTGTCCATGACCCTGCTGCTGTGTGGAGTGTGGCTGTTGCTGCTGCTGCTGCTGCTGGGTCTGTTGATGCTGTTGTGGCTTGCGCCAGAACTGGCTGGAATAGTTTTGCTGCGATGACGGTGGGTTGCTGTTGTAGCTGGCGTAGTTGCCCATAGCGGACGACGGAGCCGTGGACGAGAGGTCCATCTGGCTGGAGTCGTTCAAGTAGCTGTTGTAGTTCATAATGTGTGTGGAGAGTGTGTGGGGTAGACTTCAGCAGTGGCTACTAATGTATCTGGGAAAGTGGGGGATGTAGGAGATTATATATCGACTTTGAAAACGCCACCAGTGACGCGTCAATTACACGGACAGCTCAGACTTTGTTCAGTATAAAATTTGTGTCACCATGACGACGAGGGTGACGGGAGGGGAGTTGAGGAGATAAGCGGGTTTGCGGGCAGATTTGGCTAGGAAGTAAGGATGTTTGTCCTTTGGAAACGAGCTCTGTTGGTTCATACAAGACTAACCCTTCTCTCAATAGCTGAAAGAGGTCAGCTATTCCTATCCTGTTGTCCCAAAAACAATAAAACAGATCCACCAAAGCGTCCTCAGATCCGTTTCAATGTATTGGTACGGCCACGACTGGCTGCTTTCAAGATTTAAAAAAGGCGGAGATTCCCAAAAACAATAAAACAGATCCACCAAAGCGTCCTCAGATCCGTTTCAATGTATCGGTACGGCCACGACTGGCTGCTTTCAAGATTTAAAAAAGGCGGAGATTCCCAAAAACAATAAAACAGATCCACCAAAGCGTCCTCAGATCCGATTCAATGTATCGGTACGGCCACGACTGGCTGCTTTCAAAATTTAAAAAAAAGCTCCGCGACAGGGAATCGAACCCTGGTCCCCCGCGCGACAAGCGGAGATTCTAGCCACTAAACTATCACGGATGACTTTCTGACAGTCGGATTTTCGAGTCATCCCCGTGGTTTCGGGTCAAAATTGGCTTAAGTCTCTTAAAATCAATTTTGGGGGCTTTTCAAGGGTGTATATACAATCTTGAGGTCGACAGCTTTCAAATGAGCCTATAAAGAGACCTATCACCTCACAAACATACCCCTGAAAGCCCTACTTGAAAAATTACGCCAACGTGCTGCCCCAAACCAGTTTCTCCGAACAATGGGCAAACCCAGGCAGGCCGGCTGAAAGACGGGGGGCTCCACAACGCGGGAAAGCGCATTGGTTGGCCAAATATGCACGTAAAAAGCTTCTGAAAAGCTCTATGGAAGCGCATGGAATCTGCGGTTGTGATACAGGTCCCACGCCACGGCGTACTCGGCCCGCCCGCGTCGCCAGAGCAACGGAATTCTCTCGAAAGTTCGCGCATGCGGCAAAGCGCTGGCAAATTTGAAGTTGGGCTTCCCCGTCAAAAGCAGTGCAACCCGCCCTCAAGCGCTGTCCTCCAGTAGCCAGGAATCTGCTCCCGACAGACATAGACAGATCCATTCTAGCAGGAGAGCATCAATCGCCGCCAGTACCCGACAGCTAACGCCCACCACCGCCAACCCCCCACGCAATTGCCCCGCCACAGCCACCCAACAATGTCAGCCAGCAACACCGCTTCCCCAGAAAACGCCGCCACCGAGCAGGTCGACGTCGCACAGGAGACCCCAACCACCCCAACCAACCAATTGTACGTGGGGAACATCCCATACGACAGCACGGCTGAGGAGTTGCAACAGTTCTTCCAGGACTATGAGGTGTGAGTATTGTTCTTGTGTGTTTTTTTGTGTTGCCAGAGACGGAGTATACTAACATTTCATGAAAACAGCCAGGAGGTGAAGATCCCAATGGTGAAGCGCTACGGCAAGAACAAGACCGCTGCTCCAAGACCAATGGGTTACGCCTTTGTGACGTTCTCGCCATCCGTGAGGGACCTCGATGCCATTGTGAACAAGTTCGCCGATGCCGAGTTCAAGGGGCGTAAGATTTACGTGATGCATCCAAAACCTCGTGAAGAGAAGAAGAAGCCAGAGGAGCCTGTGAAGAGTGACGAGACTAAGGCAGAGTCTGAGAAGACGGAGAAGAAGAAGAAAGCCAAAAAGCCAAAGCAGAAGAAGGAGAAGATTCCATTCGACCAGGGAGTCAAGTCTACGGACACGCTGTACATCAAGAACTTGGACTTTGGCGTCAAGTCCAAGGACCTCAAGGAGTTCTTTGTCGAGGAGGGCGAGGCTCCAGAGTGGGTCTCTGTGCCATTTGTCACTTTGCCGGGCTTTGTCGTGAAGAAGTTGAGAGAGGAGGGCAAGGACCCACAGAGAAGAAACAGAGGATACGCCTTTGTCAAGTTCAACCTCGCTGAGGGTGAGACCATTGAGGACAAGGTTGAGAAGTTCTCTGGCAAGGTGTTCAGAGACAGAGAGATTGTCGCCAGCGTCGCCGTCGATGTCAGAGACGTTGAGAATGGCGAGGAGAACAAGAAGACTGCCCCAACCGAGGAGGAGGAGACCAAGGAGGAGGCTGCCCCAGCCGAAGAGGAGCAGTGATGTGTGTCACCGCCGCCCACATCCGCTGCCACCCACTGTTGTACTATGTGCTATACACCCCCCATGCTAATCTGCCACCCACCAACATCATCCATCACATCACTTTCAACCCCATGATCCACCCACCGACCCGAATGAAAGAACAGCAACGCGTAATTATTGAAATGATTGAATGAAATGATCTTGTCCCTTGTTAGCGAGTGCTGACGTAGCGCTGATGGCACAAGAGCCACCCCCTCCCTGCAAGCGGGTCGCCTATTGATGTGCACCTGTGTTCGTTCGCTTTGCCCTCCCGTGGCTGCTTGCAGAATAGGAGACCACGCAAAGATTTTCCTCCAGTTACGTATCTACCGGGGATACGTCCGTATCAGTAAAGAGTTTCGCACTGGAGGTTGGTTCGGGGCGAGGCACAGCCAAGAGCCCGTTTGATCTGTAGATGGCAATGGAGGCGGGGGAAGAGCCGTGTAGACGTAAAAGCGGGTATGTGTGTATCGCTTTGGAATACAACTCCGCCTGTACGCTCCAATTACAGCCATTCGGTTGGTTGCCCTGCCCTGGCCGCCCATCGCACGCTGCCGACGGGCTACTATCGGTAATCTCGAGCGGCGCGACTATCCGTACGTGTGGCGCGTACCGGCAAAAGCCATCCGCCATCCGTCCTCCGCCCAAACTGATAATTTCTCCCGTCACAGTCCTCGTTGCCCATCAATAAAAGGGACCGTCCCCCCGCTGCTGCCGCCACTGACACACATTCCCATTGAGCTCACCGCGCCCGCACTACAATGAGCTCCCTGGACCAGCCACTGTCGGGCAGATGCCCCAAGCTCTGGGACTTTGACGACCTTACGCTTTGCGGCCGAATCCTCGTGTTCGACACATACGTTCCCCTCGCCATCCTCGCCGTCTCGGTGCTCGTGATTGTTGCCAAGGGCTGCTACAACTTTTACAAAGACAACAAGAGCATTGCGCTCTCGGGCTCCTCCAAGGAGACAGACCCGCTCCTGCCTTCCGCACAGGGCAGCAATCAGACATCCATCCTCTACGACAACGGCTACACAGACGACATTGCTGCCTCCAAGGCCTTCACCGAAGAGATCAAGAAGAGACACTTTGACACCGCGTCGCTCCCTCCAGTCAAGCTCAACGGAGAGCCTCACGGCAAGCTGGAGTTCATTTCCAGAACGCCCGCGGAGAAGTTCCGTGTTATCCTCGAGGAAGCGCTCATTCTAGTTCAGATTGCCATTTACGCCTCAAGATACTATGCCAGTGACTCAGCACTGAACCACCGTGCCACCCTCGTATCCCTGTGCCTGTGGTCCTGGTTGCTCGTGCTCACCACCATCAGAGTGGCCAATCTCAACGACACGCACAAGACCATTCTCAGGGTTGTCCCCAACCTCTGGGCCAACAGTTTCACTACATACTTTTTCCTCATGATGACCAAGGTTCTGGTGTTCAGATCTGCATTTCTCGGTCGTACAGGTGACTTCAAGTCGTACTACATCTCTGAGTTTGCCATCATCTCCACACTCTTCGTCGATATGCTCACTGCCAGGGTTGGATACAGATGTCCATACATCTACGTCTGCGAGGACTCTCGTCGCCCTGCTCCGGAGCCATACATCTCCATGTTTGACTTTGTCACTTTCTCCTGGGTTAACCCAATGATATGGAAGGCGTACAAGGAAACTCTCAAGGCTAAGGAGATCTGGGACCTCAGAAGGGATGACTTCTCGTACTACGTTGTCAAGACGTTCAAGAGGTTCTCTGTCGGTTCCAAGAGAAAGTTCAAACACAGAGTCATGCTCTTCTTCCTGCCATTCCTCCTTCTCCAGGCCTTTTGGGCAACGATGGAGTCACTGATTGTGTTCCTCCCAACCATCCTTCTCAAGAGAATCCTCGAGTTTGTCGAGAACAAGGAGACTGGATCCATGGCCCTTGCTTGGTTCTACGTCTGGGTCATGTTTGCATCCAAGATCTTCTCCGTCATTGCCTCTGGTCAGGCTCTCTTCCTCGGTAGAAGGGTCTGTATCAGACTCAAGTCCGTCGTTATTGGTGAGATTTACGCTAAGGCACTCAGAAGAAAAGTAAGCACACAGACCAAGGCTGAGGACAGGGCCGATGCTGGACTCGATGGTGACGAAGAGGAGACCGTGAACCCTGTTAAGACTGGAGCTAAAGAAGAAGAAGATGACGACGCCTCCGCAGGCTCTGCCAACCTCGGAGCAATCATCAACCTCATGGCTGTCGATGCTTTCAAGATCTCTGAAGTGTGTGCCTACTTGCACGCCTTCTTTGGTGCTGGCTGTATGATTATTGTCTCGATCTACCTGCTCTACGAACTTCTCGGCTGGAGTGCCCTGGTTGGTGCTCTCTCCATCATTCTCATGTCTCCGCTGAACTTCTACTTGGCCAAGAGAATGGGTGAAATCCAGAAAACTATGCTCAGCGTCACCGACAGACGTATCCAGAAGTTGAACGAGACTCTTCAGTCTATCAGAATCATCAAGTTCTTTGCCTGGGAGGAGAAGTTCGAGGAACAGATCCTCAAGATCAGAAACGAGGAGCTCGGATACTTGATGAAGAGATGTGTTGCTTGGACCATGGCCTCCTGTGTTTGGTTCATCACTCCAACCATTGTCACTGTCATCTCCTTTGGCTTCTACATCTTCTGGGAGGGCAAGAACTTGACCACTCCTGTGGCCTTCACTGCCTTGTCTCTTTTCACCCTGCTCAGAAACCCGTTGGACCAGCTCAGTGACATGCTCAGTTTTGTGATCCAGTCCAAGGTTTCCCTCGACCGTGTGCAGGACTTCTTGGATGAGGAGGAGACCACCAAGTACGAACAGCTCACACAGTCCAAGAACCAGGGTAAGATTGGTTTCAAGGATGCCACGTTCTCTTGGGATGCAACTTCTGAGACCGACTTCAAGTTGAGAAACCTCAATGTGGACTTCAAGGTTGGCGAGTTGAATGTCGTCATTGGTCCAACCGGTGCCGGTAAGACTTCCTTGCTTATGGCTTTACTTGGTGAAATGCAGCTTGTTGAAGGTGAAGTGTACTTGCCAGGATACCAACCAAGAGAGGACCTTGAAGTCGATGCTCATGGATTCACTGAGTCTGTTGCGTACTGCTCCCAGGCTGCTTGGTTGCTCAACGACACCATCAGAAACAACATTCTTTTCGGTTCCCCATACAACAAGACCCGTTACAAAGACGTTGTCGCTGCCTGTGGCCTTGCCCGTGATTTCGAGATCTTGAAGGCTGGTGACCAGACTGAGATTGGTGAGAAGGGTATTGCGCTCTCTGGTGGCCAGAAGCAGCGTGTGTCCCTCGCCAGAGCCTTGTACTCCAACTCCAAGCACATCTTGCTTGATGACTGTCTCTCTGCTGTTGATTCGCACACCGCTTTGCACATCTGTGAGAACTGTATCTCCGGCCCATTGATGCAGCACAGAACCGTCATTCTGGTTTCCCACAACGTGGCCTTGACTATCAAGTCTGCTGCTTGGGTTGTCGTCATGGAGAATGGTAGAGCTGTGAGCCAGGACACTCCAGACAAGCTGTACGAGGCTGGTTTGCTCGGTGATGATGAGATGATCAAGACGGCGATCAACTCAAGAGCTGCCTCTTTTGTGAACTTGAAGCAGAAACTCGCTGATGCCGTCAGTGCCGCTGCTATCACTGACAAGCTCAAGGGCGTAGCCTCCACCGCTGAGGAGGATGCTGAGGAGCAGGAGAACTTTGAGAATGGTAAGTTGATCCAGGAGGAGACCAAGTCTGACGGTGTCGTTTCACTCGAGGTCTACCAGTGGTTCTTTGAGATGTGTGGTGGCTTCCCAATGCTTGTTGGTATTGTGTTGCTCTTTGGTTCGACCCAGGCTTTCAACATTGGTCAGTCCTGGTGGGTTCGTGCCTGGGCCAGTTCCATGGACAACTTGAGAGTTCGTCTCGTGTCTGCCCTCACTGAGCAGAGTTCCTATGGCCTTCCGATCTATCACATGGTTTCCAAGCCTTTGCACGCTTTGTCTCTGAAGTTCTTCCACTACAAGGGTGAACTTGATGCACTGTCTGTATCCGACCCATCGGTGTACTACATCACCATCTACGCCCTGCTCGGTGTCTGCTATGCCATTGTCTCTGGAATCAGAATCATCTTTGTCTACTTTGTCGGTGTGAAGGCTGCCAGAAAGATGTTTGAGACCGTGTTGCACAGAGTGATGAGAGCCAAGTTGAGATTCTTTGACTCTACTCCTATTGGCCGTATCATGAACCGTTTCTCCAAGGATGTCGAGTCCGTCGATCAAGACTTGTTCCCATGTGCCGAAGGTGCCCTTGCCTGTGTCGTCACCGTTGTTGTGATCCTCGCTTTGATCACTGCCATCTTGCCAGGCTTCTTCTTCTTTGCCGCCGGTGTCACCGCTCTCTACTATGCCATTGCCGTGTTCTACCTCAGCAGTTCTAGAGAACTCAAGAGATTTGACTCGTTGACCAAGTCTCCGATCCATCAGCACTTCAGTGAGACTCTTGTCGGTGTCTCCACTATCCGTGCCTACGGTATCGAGCGCAGATTCCTCCAGGAGAACTTGAACAAGATTGACGAGAACAACAGACCGTTCTTCTACATGTGGGTCTCGAACAGATGGCTCAGTGTGAGAAACGACATTGTCGGTGCCCTGATTGTGTTCTTTGCCGGCTGCTTCGTGCTCTGGTCCATTGACACTCTGGATGCTGGTAAGGCTGGTATTGCCCTGTCCTATGCCATCTCGTTCAACGAGAGTGCTTTGTGGGTTGTCAGACTGTACGCCAACGTTGAGATGAACATGAACTCCGTGGAGAGACTCAAAGAGTACTTGGAGATTGAGGAGGAGCCTGCTGAATACATCCCAGAAACTCAACCACCAGCATCTTGGCCGGACCAGGGTAAGTTGGAGGTTCAGGACTTGTCTCTTCGTTACGCTCCACATCTTCCAAGAGTTATCAAGAATGTCACTTTTGACGTTGAGCCAAGCAACAAGATTGGTATTGTCGGAAGAACTGGTGCTGGTAAGTCCACCATCATCACGGCACTGTTCAGATTCTTGGATCCAGAGACTGGGTACATCAAGATTGACGGTATCGACATCACCTCCATTGGCTTGACCACACTAAGAAGAGCTATCACGATCATCCCACAGGACCCAACGCTATTCACTGGTACGATCAAGTCCAACTTGGATCCATTCAAACAGTATTCCGACGAGCAGATCTTTGAAGCTTTGAGAAGAGTGAATTTGATCTCCTCGGAAGAGATTTTGGGTCAGACTGGTGAAAGCATATCCAGTGAAGAGAACGTGAACAAGTTCTTGGACTTGAGCAACGAGGTGAGTGAAGGTGGATCGAACTTGTCACAGGGTCAGCGCCAGCTGATGTGTCTTGCCAGATCGCTGTTGAGAGCACCAAAGATCATGCTCTTGGACGAGGCCACTGCCTCCATTGACTACGACTCTGACGCCAAAATCCAGCAAACCATCAGACAAGAGTTTGCCCACGCCACGATTCTCACCATTGCACACAGACTCAGATCCATCATCGACTACGACAAGATTCTCGTGATGGATGCTGGTGAAGTTGTCGAGTTTGATCACCCGTACAAGCTCATTGGCAACCCACACAGCAAGTTCCACAGCATGTGTCAGGACTCTGGAGAGATGGAGGTGCTTGTTCAGCTCGCCAAGGAGGCTTACATCAAAAAGGTTAACAACAAGTGATACCACACAGCGAGACTATGCTCTTATTCTATTCAATACATACGTTTCCTTAGAGAAGTGTGTTTATGTAGTTGTCTGGTGTTTGTACTGGAGGGCCGGAAGGCGGCGCCGTGGCTTGCAGCACGTGACTCGGCGTGCGCCGCGTAATGCGCCACAGTTTTTATCGCCATCGGCTCTGGAGATCTGGAGCAGCAGGATGAACCACCTTTGTCAGTGTTTTGCCACAAGTAGTAATGCCAGCAACTTTATCATTCACTCCATCATGACAGAAACACAACCGCTTCTGCCCAATCATCACACAGTGCCGCATCTCGGCACATGGGCCGTCATGTCACTCATCATCAACAAGATGATTGGGACGGGCATCTTCAGCACGCCGTCCCTCATCTTTTCCCTCTCTGGGTCCGTCGGGACCTCGCTGATACTATGGGCACTCGGTGGTGTCGTCACGTTCTGTGGACTGAGCATATACCTCGAGTTTGGGCTAGAGCTTCCCTTCTCCGGTGGTGAGAAGAACTATCTCCAACGAGTATGGACGAGGCCAAGCGGACTGGTTGAGTGTGTCTACGCCCTACAGATCGTGCTCCTTGGATTCAGTTCAGGGAACTCATATGCCTTCGGGAAATACGTTTTATTTGCTCTGGGGCTTGACGGGGATCTGGATACGCAGTCCCGATGGATCGGTGTCGGTGTGATCACGTTTGTGGTATACCTCCACATAACACATCCACAGGAGGGGACGAGGTTCTTCAGCGTCATTGGAGCTGTGAAGATGCTGATCTTACTCTTGATCATTGTGCTTGGTACACTCAGCTGGCTCGGTGTTATCAATGTGGATGGAGACAGCAAGAACTTTGAGGATATCTGGAGACCGTATGAAGGGTACCGGGGCAACGGGTACAACATGTCAGTGGCGTTGTTACAGGTGATTTACTCCTTCAAAGGTTGGGAGAATGCGAACTACGTCCTCAGCGAAGTGAAGAATCCACATCATGCCCTCAAGATTGCAGCACCACTGAGCGTGGCCATCACCACGGTGTTCTACTTCCTCGTTATCTTGTCATACTACGTCGTTGTACCACAGGAGCAGCTGAAAGACAGTGGGGTTCTCATTGCAGGGATATTCTTCCGCAAGATATTCGGTAACACGTTCAGTTCGAGAGTTCTGCCCTTACTCATTTCCATCTCGAACTTCGGCAATGTCCTCGCAGTGGCATTCTCCCACTCCAGAATCAACCAGGAGCTCGCAAGGGAAGGACTAATCCCCTGGTCGTCGTACTTCTCCAAGCTCAAGAACTCGCTTGTCCTGCACTGGTTTGTCACAGTTGTTGTCCTTTTGGCTCCGCCAAACGGAGACATCTATCAGCTCGTGGTGAACCTGTACTCATATCCGGGAACATGGGTGAACATCTTTGTCACCCTGGGGCTACTCTACCTGCACACCCACAGCACACAGGAGAAGTGGGGAGTCAAGCCGAGGGAGGAAAGCTGGCATGCCCATTGGACCGCGTGTCTCGTGTTCTTGGTGAGCAATGTGTTTTTGGCTCTGTTCCCATTCATCCCTCCGCCCGAGAGCGTCGACACGGGCAACTATCCGTTCTACGTCTTCCCAGTCACGGGCTGTTCGGTGTTAGCGCTCGGTGTCATCTACTGGTTTGTGAGATCTAGGCAATAAATAGGGACAAGGTATACAGGAGTAAATACTTAATTGAGTAGCGAGTCCACTGAGAGTTTCTTCACTTGTGGGGTAGACACTGCAACGTCGAGAGATCCAGCTCTCGGGACGAAATGGTAGGACTTCAATGGAGGGAGTGAGATCGGAGACGTCGTGTAGTCGTAGCTTCGTGACATGGAGACATAAGTCGTTATTGGATCTGTCTTGGGAGAGGGTATGCTGCTGGAGCGTCGTAATATCGTGGGCGGGTTAGGCGACGGCGGAGCAGAGTCGAGCGATGACTCGCTGGTGATGGACTTGGCCACGGAGAACGTGTTCTGTTGAAATGTGTACGTCTCAAAGCCCACGGGCTTGACGTCGTTCAGTTTGGGCTTCTGGCCATAGTTGACAAAGACGGCTCCCTTAACGGGCCACTGGCACTCTATGCCCTTGGACCGGCAGAACTTGCACGAGGGCTTCTGCTCGTCGCACTTCTTGTGTCGTCTTCTGCAGCATAGGCAGCCCGTCCTCGTTCTTGTGGACTTTTTGTGTTCTGTCATCGCGGCTTGGTGGTACACTTCTCAACTTCTGTACTCCATGTGTACCGTGGGTGCATGCTGTTTATATATGGCGGTGCGTCTGTCTCCGTGGGGCCGGGCACTGCCAGCTTGATCCGCTGAGGCGGCCGAAACGGGCAGCAGTAACCGTGACTCTGGGGAAGCGCGCGGTGGGGTTTGTGTCAGGAGCAACGGAAAGCGGAGCCGCGGGCGGTTGGAGCGCGCGGGGCAGTGGCTCTGGACTGCTGTAGAGCCGCTGAAGATGCTGTCTGCCTGCCCATTCGCTGGTGCTCTCTGGACCAGATGCCTTTTCCCAAGTGCCCACGCTGCCACTGATCGAGTGGGGCCCGACCACCACCAAGCGAGTCACACCCGCCGGGCTATTTCCGCTGGCCGCAGCGACTCTCGGGGGATCATTGTTGGGCGCCCACTGAGTCGCCGGCCACCTGTTCCGAGATCCCAGATGGTGAAGCCGACGTCTCATTCGAGTGTTTCCAGTGTTTGCTGCTGTGTTTCTGTCCCCATTGGCGTTGCCTAGGGGTGGCGGTGTGCGTGTCCCCTCATGTCCGCTGACCTTCTACGGACGGCCCCCTGGAGAGCGCGGGCAGCCGGCTCGTATGCAATTAGGTTATAGTATGTGCCATTTGACTAAGCGGCTCACGATTCCACAGCAGGTCGCCCTTGGACCCCATGTTGGCATAGCACTGGCCAGAATATCACCTCATTCTCTCCTTGTTGGCTGGGCATAGCCGGATATCCGCTTCACCCAAAACCGCTGCTTCTTATTATTTGGTGCAACCCCGCTATTCGAAGCGTGCTCACGCTCCCTGCCGATGCTGCTGGCCCACCAGCAAAGTCGGCACAGGGGGCAAATAAGATAGGGGTCCAAGACTCCATCACCTTCTGACTGTGTGTGTACACGCTCTGCTGTCACCTCGCGAGACGTTGGTACACGATCCCTTCGTGCGCTCACATTACATAGACATGAGGGGCAGGATCGCTTGTGCCAAGATCGGTGATGACCCTTTGTCCACACGTAAATCCGCCAACGCATAAAGTGTGTCGTACCTCTACCGCCGTCGGCAAAGTGGACGGAGCTTGCAACGCCGTAAGCGTCGACGGCCACAACCCTGCTGTGCTACGGACAAAACAGGATAGATCTGTCATGACCTCAGCTATCCCAGCTCCCTACGGTGGAGAGTATGTAAGGTTTTAGCGATGGATTGACGAGCGGACACACTATAGACGTCACACATTTCTCAAGTGCTCCGCTTGGATGGAATTTCGTGCTTCGCAGGCCGATAGGAACGTATCAGCAAGTCAGACATACAACCAATTGCTGACTGGTCCAATCATACACACACAGAGGGATTATGCAGATGCAAGATTGGTCTAGAGCCATAAGGCCTTAACCTAATCGGGCTGTGCCACAAATGTGCCATGATCATGGCTTTCCCCGCTGTGCAGCCGTGTACCATGGGCGTACGTATTACCGGCCTCGGAAAAGCTTCTGGATTAAACTGACTCTGATATTGCGACTGTTGTCTCTAGGACGGGTGGCACGAGCCCTTCATACTAGCTGGGATCATTCGCAATCATCCCAAATCACCCACACTGTCTCCTCGTCAAAGCTTCCGGCTGCGGCAAGTACTACAACACCCGGACACCACTGACATAAAACATCCGTGCACCAAACTCACACCCGGACATCTTTGTTAAAGGTAAACCCAAATAACTCATCAACTACTGTGATGATAGGTTCGAAACTTTACTAACATGTTTTTCATTATAAGGATTATCCTCTGGGGGTCTTGGATATGCCCAGAACCAATATTTTAGCGTGACGTTTTTCTGATGTTTTCATTAACATGAAGTGAACTATTGAGATTTCAAAAGGAAGATGCCCTTTAATTTCACAAAGTTTCAAATTTCGACATGATCATGTCCATAATCATAATTCATCATCATATTGATCATGATCATGATGATGATCATGATATTATTGATCATATTCATCATATTCATCATATTCATCATATTCATCATATTCATCATGCGCCGCCGAACGAAAATGTTTTCAGATGGCCTCCAAAGTATGTTCATCTAGACGTACTACAGGCTCTCAAATATCATGGCTGTCTTTTAAAGTGACAAATATTGCTAATTTTGGCCCGCGAGATCACCGCCATATCATTTTAACACATAGACACGGGTGCGGGGCGCTCAGCCGCGGGGTGATCTTCCAAGCTATACAAAATTAGCGAGGAGCAGCCATTAAATTAAGACGTTTTCCCCCTTACAATACCTAACGACATACTCGCTGATACACTCATTGTTAACGTAAATCAATCAATTATTAAAGAGAAGTCAATATTATGGACAGAAACTACAAACTATGTAACAGACCTAGGCCTCAGTCTTAGCAGCCTCAGCGGCAGCGGCATCAGCATCCCACTTGGCCTTGTACTCCTTGTATCTGAATGGCTCATCACACCATCTCATGATAGCTTCGAGTCTGTTCTTTGGTGGACGGGTGTATGGAGACTCCTTAGTCTCGACAGCGTTCTGGTCATCACCGAGGTACAAGTTCTTCTGGAAGAAGGACACCACGAATGGGATGAAGGTCAAACCAAGAGCAGAAGCGGACAAGTAGTAGTAGACGGCGAAGTAGGCCTTGATGGCACCCTGTCTCTCAGGAGAGTCGTAGTCCAAGTAGTAGATACTGGTGACAGAGCCATAGTAAGCGGTAACATTGGCATCAGAGACATTAGCTGGCATGTACTCTCTCAAGTAGCCTGGAAGCTTGGTCTGCCAGATGGCACCAGCGGCAGCGGAACCAATGGAAGCACCAATGGAGGACCACAAACTGAGCAAAGAGATGGCCAAACCGGTATCCTGGTGAGGAACACAACCCTGCGAGTTGACCTGAGAACCAACCACAGACCCAGCGGCACCGATAGCAATAAGAACCTGAGTCCAGACAAGAGCAACAGTGGATGCATGTTCGTTTCTGGCCCAGAAGGTGACGATCATACCAATAACCTGCATCAACAGACCGAAACTCTGCAAGTACTTGGCTCTGTGTGTGTATCTCTGGATCAAACCGACAATGACACCAAAGAAACAAGAACCCATAGTGAATGTGTTGTTGAAGTAAGTCCAGTTCTGGTAGGACCAGTCGAAGATGACGAGCACGTAGGAGGAGAAGTAAGCCAAACGCAAGTAACCACCAAGCTCGTAGAAGAAGTCAATACAGATACAGGTCATGTAAGTTCTGTTGACCAACAAACGCTTTGGCATGGATGGAACTGGGCAGATTGTGAACTCATAGACGGTGTAGGCGATGAGCAAAACACCACCAACAACAAACATGGCAATCAAGGATGGGTTCTTCCAAGAATTGGAGGCAGATGTGTAGAGAGAGAACGGCAAGAGCAAAAGAGACCAGCCGAAGGCCAAGAGAAGCAAACCGAACAAGTCAACCTCAATAGCCTGCTCCTTCAAATAGCGGATCCACTCACGAGCGGATCTGTCACTTGGTGGACGAACGTTACCAAGAGACTCCTGGTGAGTCTTGGCAGATCTCTCACAGTGGAGCAAGAGCAAGATGCAAGGGATGATGGTGACTGGGACGATGATACAGAACATACCGTAACCCCATCTCCAGTTGTGGTTCAAGACAGCCTCAACGATCAAACCTGTGAACCAGGTGTTGATGACATATGGTGCAGCAGTCAAACCCAACAGCAAACCTCTGTACTTCAATGGGGTGACATCGGCGGACACCAAGGTGATCATCAAAGAAATACCGGAGGAACCGATGGTCATGATGACGTTACCAACGGTGTAGGCAATAACGTTCTGACAGCCAGCACAGATGATACAACCCATGGTGAAAAGAGTCAGAGACACAGCAAAAGTCCATGGTCTGGAAGTGATATCGGCA